>WIUT01000184.1:0-59284 GCA_010645135.1 Tetragonula clypearis
TATATATATATATGTGTGTCTATATATATAATAATTCACTGAGCGAGACTAGTGAACCAAATATTGTATGTACAATGTATGAAATGTGAAAGATAAAATTGTTTATTTAAAATATCGTGAAATTACATTAATACATACATATTACAAATAGATCAGAAGTTAAGTGCTTGTTTTTATGAAAGAAAAGAAATTACGATAATAGGTACTTGATTATTTAATATTAATTGTACTATATCTGAGAAATACTATTTCTAGTAAAATAGAACATATATAAGAAGGAGGATTAAAAAATTCTTTCGTGTAATATAAAAGTCATTACATAATTTATATCATTGTATATTGCAATACATCATCTATGTAATATTACATTTAACATGCGAAACAATTTTTACAATTCTTACAATTTTATCTTCCTTATAAACGATCGATGTTGACAACAAAATAGCAAGTTAACATTATAGCAGTTATACAGATTAATAATTGTAATTATTAGTCGATAAATTGTAGAAAGACACGGTAGATTTATTAATAGAACTGTAGAGTAGCATCGAAATAGTGTCGTAAAATAAAGTTGAAAGCTGAAAGAAGTATCACGGGCGTAAGTGTCATAAACGATGGCGCCACTGTAAAACACATTACATATGAAATTTGGAAAAATTTAGCCAGCCAGAATAGCTCTGGACATAGAGGGATCTCTGGACATATCGCATATCGTTCGAATGATAGCGTTGTGATCACGCGATAGCTACCTTTCCTGATTGATACACTGCATCGAGTGTCAAAGGTAACGTTATATTTCAGTGTGTGGACGAAAAATTTTGATAGCCTTGTAAATTCTGGGCGGAACGTTCGTTTTTTCATGTTTTTCTATCCGTTTCACCCTGCTCGGTATCACCCTTTGATCGTACAATATCTTGAATAACGAAATATTTCAATTTAATCGATGCGTTCAATTCGATCAAAGAAACTTGAAGAAATACATGGTAAGAAATAATTTTCCGATAATAAAAGAAGAACTTTTTTTAATATTAAATCGCATGTATCATATAGTCGAATGTTTATTTCAACATCTAGGAATGTTGTATTTTTCTCAACCTTCCTTTTAATACAAACAACTTTAGTGTAAGTATATATTCCTTCTGTGCTTCGAATCATCCTAATCATTTTCGTTTGTCATTTCAATCTGTGAAAAAATTTATGTCCACATCTTTGTCATTCATAAACGATACGTTGATTTATCACGAGTCTATAATCCCTTGTCTGATATTTTATACATATTCCTTTTATTTCTAATAAAATCTTGTATTTCGTATTTCAGTAAATTCTCTTTGCAATTGTGCAAAGTATATCATATGTAAAATCCGTCAATTCATACGCAACTATTTAATATTTATTAAGACGGAATGTGTATGAATGAAACGTATGTCGTTATAAAATATAATTCTCGAGTTACGCGTAACGTTGTAATACATACATAGTCGCTCATAAATATTGAACGTCCTTTAATTTTTGTACGAATTAAACTTCTTCGTATGCCTCTTCTTGAGAAATGAAAATATTACAACTGTAACTGGGACTTTTAAATATACAATTAATTAAATTCTCAATATTCGTGAAATATAATTTCTATAATGATAACTGTGTAATATAAAATGCAATGTAAAAGTAAGTTACAATAGATTATAATGTGTTACATAAAATAATATGAAAATAATATAAAGACATAAATTATTGTAGAAAAATATAATATTTCAAATGAACTCTTTAATTTGGAAGTCATTATTTCTCTTGAAATATTAACACGCATCAAATGTTTCACACGAGGGCGTGTACGATATTAGAGCGGCAAAGATTTTTAGTAATAAAAAGTTCTGCGATGCATTTTGAAGTCGTAAATTTCCTGGCAGCTGCACATGTAATTTCACTTCTATTCCCGGTTCTACAATTTCATTCACGGCATTCTAGCATTTCTACGCAGTCTCCCCTCGACAAGAATCAGTCGACACAGTTTTTCCTTGTAATTTCCTCTGCGCAATATTCAAGTTGGATGGCACCAAAATGCAAAAATGACAAAGAAACTTCAAATCGTATGCACATTCATTACCATCTGATTTAAAATACTAGAAGCAGAGGAAAATCATAACTTCGAGTTTACGAAGGATATGCAACTGTAATATAACCTTCAATAAAATTCTGTTAAAATAATATATTGACTGTATTCGATTAAATAACGTGAAACAGAATACTAGAAATCAATGTAATTCAAAAGAATTAATGAAGACGCCGTATTAATATAAATTTTTAGCGTAATAACAAAAATATGTACATACGAAGCTTTAGTTAAGAGATCACGTTGCTCTAAGAAAAAGGTGCTTTTTAATATTGCATTTATTTTCAATCTCTCCTTCTAAGCAAAAATCAAGCATCCTTTTACAAATAATTATTCGATAATCATACAAGCATATGTACAATAACTGCACATATGTATACTAAATATGTAACTACTGATACCGACTCTGTGGAAATGAAAATTCGAGTGTCACTTAAGGCTTAATCTCCAGAGCCACTATTAATATGTTACTTTACATTCACTGCAATTGCGATTTATCGTTTCATTGTTCCCACGATAATTACAGCTCGCACTGTAACGTTACCAAATAATATTCACGCGTAGTACATATATGTAAAAATGATACGGTAATTCTATCACACGAAAATCTCTGTCGCACAGTTTCTCATCATCTAAAGCACACTAGCTTCGAACGATCTTCAAAAGTGCAGAAACACTGAGTGTGTCACGCGTCAGTGTTTCGCGATCGGCTCGCAAAATCCACGGCATAGAAAGATCATCGTTTGAATACGAAAACGGCGAGAGAGAGAGAGAGAGAGAGAGAGAGAGAGAAAGGAGGATCCGAAACGGAACGTATCAGCGATAAAGGGATATTGTTCACAGCGAAACGTGTGTGCACGAGAAGCTAAATGGACGGATAAGCTTGCTCGAAGATGTCTGAGAGGCAGGCGGCTGGCCTCCACGATGGTTCTCAGCCTTGCTCCGTTAGGGCAAGGCCATCGTTCGCGGTGCACTGATTTCGTGGAATTCCCATGGCGCGTTCCCTCAGGGTTGAGCAAGCCTGACGAACGCCGCTATTCTACCGAGGACTTTATTGGCTTTTAAGACGGGCGTAATTAAAATGTAAAGGGTTGTCGGCTCGCTCATCCCCCTTTGGCGCTGGCTCAAACTCACTTCCTATACACAACCTGTTTCGCTATGTTGATCCTAATCTGGCGACGTACATCTCCTCTTGCCCCGTTAGCACTAGCGGAAAGTAAATTTTCCTTCTCTCTTTTTCAACATTTCATCGGTCCCGCTTTATCCTCTGCTCCTTAATTTCTTTTAACTTTTACGTTATATTCAACGGAACGTGAAATTGTTGTTAATAGATTTATGAAACTTTGCAATTGGAATATTCGCCGAATTGTCATTCTTTCCTAGGTTTATTATTTTCAATTGAACGTTTGTCTATTTCTCAGCAAGTAATTCGCTCAGTATGGAGCAAAGTAATAAATTGAGCATAACAGTGCACGCCACCTACTTTTCCATTCGTCTTTCGTATGTACGTCAATTTTGATACCCATAACAAAAAATTCAACGTCAAATATTTCAGAAGCCAATCCCACGGAATCATGGAAGTAACGCGCCAAGAAATTTCAATCGCGGTATGAATATAAAGCCTGACGATTCTCATTTCGGTTTATGAACGGTTGTCTACATTTACGATACACGCTGACTTATTACGTTTTACTTATCGACCGTACGACGAACATTTTTCTCCCGTAAGTAGAACTCGGTTTCCGTTTATATTATATCCATTTCTCTGCCAACAGCTTTTATTACTCGCCACAGACTGATTGAAACACAGGTATCTATTCCCTGTTAAACTTGCAAACTTGCTGTGACGAATAGAATATACGCATTGAATATTAACGTTGCATGTAAATATTAATATGTATCACGACGGTCATTGTTTCATCAAAGCGAAAGTTTATGAGTTTTGTAAATGAATGTATAGTTAGAACTGTGCTCACGTTTTTCAATAAAATTATACAAACTATATATACTATAAAATTATAGATACTGTAATTATTATGTATAATAAAAATTATTAAATAAATCGGAATAGAATTGAACAGGAAGGTCGGTATTAGTCAAATAATATTATATACATACATTATGAAAATAAATAATTATTACGTATAGTATATTGCGAAGGTATTTAAAGTGAACGATAATTTAACATTTCTAAATATATTTTGGAAATGTAAAGTACAATATAATTCTACGCGACACATTTAAATTCACTTTCATTCTATAACAAGATATTTATTAGTGTAAATTGAATCTGTCTTAACAATGCTTATTGCAAAATTTCATAATATATTTAGTTCGAAAGTAATTAATTATATGTACGTACAAGAAACATGTTATAATATTATGGAGTATTTCATTATCCCCGTTCATTCTAATAAACCTTCCATTCTAATTCCTTCAAGATCGTCCATTGATTGAAAAAGGAACTAAACATTTCTTGTTGTATCTTATTTTCTCTAGAAAAAAGAATTATAAATCTATGTTTGCAATAGTAATTACGATGGAATTTTTATTCAAGTGAAAGCACATAGGAAATTCAAAATTCACGTGACAATCTAAACGCAAAGCTACCATACGTTCTCTGCAGTAATTGAATTCAAGAGGAATCAAGGTGCCAAATTTAAAATTACACGGTACGTGTCGGCATTGATGATACTACTTATCAACATTCCCGCGATAATCCTTCGCGATGATGTGTCTCACCTTTCCTTTCGGTTGTGATCTTCCATCATATAAAAGGTGACCACGTCCATCCGCGGCGTAGCCACGAGGTTTCCTGATATTTGTCGGACGTATCTACGGGAATACAGCGCGTACATCCAGTATAATAATACCTATTTTCCGGGTGGCGATGCGGGATGAGCAGAGAAGCTCGGCGAAACGAAAAGGAATGAATCGGAGAGAAGAACTGCTATACGATGACGTTGACGACGACGTGTTGGTCCGTCGTAAATGGAATCCCCGGAATAGAAGATAAATAAAATGAAACGAAAAGGAAACAGGATAACCGTCGAGCAAGGGGAATAACACGTCATTGACGCGACTGTCCAACTAGCATTGTGTGATTGTGTAATGCTGACTGTTCAGCACGTCTCCTCCTCTACCTTCATATTCATTTATTTTATCGTTAATTATTCTAAACTTTTAAGTTTGTCAGTTATAATCCTGTCAGTCATTAGTTACTATCGTTGAGTAGAAATCATTTCATTCTTTTCTCTAGTTTGTTAACTGTGACATTATTGACTCTTCAGCAACAATGATACAATCTTTCCAACGAGGAACTAGAAATTTTGTGTAAAATTCTATAAAAATATCAGCTATGCCACACTATCAATATATATATATATATATATATTCGTTTTATATTATTTTATTATCATATGTTGAACTTGTAATATTTTATATGTTCATATACTGTTATGTATCGTTATGTATGTATTATTATACTGGCATCGTTTTATTATAAAATTTGATTCTTTGTTTTGTATTACTCAAACTTTTTATTTTACATTTTAAAGTCGATGCTACATTCACTTGCGCTATGAGGATGAATTTATTTTCATTGCAATTGTTGACAGCTCCCGACAGCCTGAAATTTTCGCTGAAAAGTTAATTACAGTTTGATTTCATTTATTACTTCTAAGTTAAAAATGAACTTATTTTCATGCAATGTTACTCGATTCTATTAATAAAATATAAGGAGATGTTCAAGGAAGTTCTGACATTGCCTTTGAAACAAAAGAGTTCCCTTCTGTAAAAAATTAAAAATGCAAAAATCGAGAGATATAAAATGAAAGGAAAGATCTTTCACATTGAAAGGAAAGACTTTCTCTCCTGTAATCTGTTATTTGTGAGCATTTCTATGGGAGTTTGTAGAAAACTCTTTTCTGTCCTCTCTTCAGTCGTAAAAGTAAGACAAACTTTATTTCGTTCTTTAATGATTACATAAAGCAGAGTGAATTATGAAATATATAAAGGAAGAGCTGAAGTAAATGAAAATAAGGGAAATAATTTGAAACCTATAATTATGATAAAATACGGAAAAGTATCTCTTTGTGTAAATTATGGTTTGCAAAAATATTAGAATAAATTGCAACTTGTTCAAATACTTTCCAATGAAGGGATAATTAAGTTTATTGAAATTTGTAATTATTATTATTAGTACTATTAATACTATAATATTATATTATATTACATATTACAATATGATTTAATTTTATTTAATATAGTATATCATGTTATTGTATTGGTAATATTAGTATAGTTAGTATCATTATTACGCTGCGGAAGTTTTCGATTACAGATTAATGGAATTAAGTTTGAAAAAGGATTTAAACCTAAATCCACTTTCTGTATATGTTTATCCCACAAATATATAAATATATACACCGTCGAATAATAATAATAATTATTATTATTGGTAACGTTACAATTATTATTAGTACTGCTGCAATTATTAATAGTACCGTTGCAATTATTATTATTACCGTGGCAATTATTATCAGTAGCGTGGGAATTATTATTAGTAGCGTGGCAGTTATTATTAGTAGCGTGGCAATTATTGTTAGTACTGTGGCAATTATTATTAGTACTGTGGCAATTACTATTAGTACTGTTGCAGTTATTGTTAGTACTGTTGCAATTGTTGTTAGTATTGTTGCAATTATTGTTAGTACTGTTGCAGTTTTTATTAGTATTAGTAAAATTATTATTATCATTACAATTACTAGCGCGAAAAGTATCTACAAATGTTAAATTACCTCTCCGTCGTAAAATGTGGTTTGAACAATGCGACTAAAGTTCAAACGCTCAATCGTTACGCGCGATCCACCTAGAATTCCCGCGATCTCTCAGCGTAGCGCCAGGAGAGATCGCTTTCGACGATTCAACAAGCGACAGACAGTTAAATTGAATTTCGCTATACAGATACCCTTCTAGGCTTCTTTCAAGTACCAAGCCGGCCGAAACTAGTTCGCATCGCCCGAAAACCTGTTGATGGGACGAGGACGAGGTTCGCGCTCGCCAGTAAAACACGACTTCACGCTTCTTCCAATAAATACGCGATACTTCCGTTCCCGTTTTCTCCGCGCAAACTTTCACGCATTTTTCAGTGACATCTCTCGTTTCGCCAGACACCCGCCGCGGTGTTCCTGTCACGTGTTGACGCGTGAATGGCGAGAGAGAGAGAGAGAGAGAGATAGAAGCAATAGCAAGAAGAAGGACAGACAGGACGAGGGATGAACGAGGGAGCAGAGAGCTTGTAATAAAGGAAAGAAAGTTCCACGATGGTTTGCAACGAGAGACGCGAGCGACGCTCATTAAGCTGCCTGGTGCAGGGATAGCACGCAAGAGATAGAAGAAACAGAGAAATGCAGGGGGGAAGGCGAGGAGTCAATAGTTTTCACGCGCGGAATCGTGCCGTCGGCATTTAAATGTATTTTATTTAACAAGTGAACGCGCTAGGCGCGTCCAAAGCTTCGAGCTTTCTCCAGCGACGGGATCAAGCTTTATATACTCGTGAAAAAATCGAGTCACGTACGTTTGATACAAACATGGATGGAGGATTCGTAGGATTCAATTGTCGCTCGTCAAAGACGATATATATATATATATATATATATATATATATATATGAATTGCGCAAATTAGACAGTTGGTGCAATTCCATCGGGAGGCTCTCAATTTTTGTCTCGTTTCTACTACGTTGATTTTTCTACATCTCTCTATAACTGATAATCAATCCTCTGCTGAGATTAATCTGGAACAAGGAATAAACCTGCATCGCACAGATTCAAGTTCATAAAATTTATACAAACTTTCTGAGCGTGACCGAAAACATATATTTCAATCCTTGTAATATCTCAACGAACATATATCAGGTCACTTAAATAAGACGTTACTACAGAATTGCTTAGTATTTTTACTGATTAGATGTTCTTAGCTGCATATGTTGTATTAAATTGAAAAGATTCATTTGAATCTTATTTTACATATATTTGCAATAATTTACAACTATATATATTTAAAACATGCACCTGTGTTTATAAGTATCAATTTATTGCACAAAAATTGATTGTAGCACTACGAATCATAAGTATACACGTTAAAATCATAAATTAAATAAGCCTGTTATTACGGACTAGCTCCTTTGTCGAAAATAAATCACACAACTCTAGAGAACGGAATAAACAGTAAGTTTTTGGATAGAAATGAAATTACAACGTTACATGCTGACAGTCAGTGAACTGAAATTTATTCATCAATGGGAATAACATTTTTGTGATGTAGGTACGTTATAATTACACCACAATTATATCCATATTCATCAAAGTATCCGAAGAATATATAATTCTCGGGGATTGAATTTCGTTTCCTTCGGTACCTGCAAGAGGTTCGAACATTGTATACACGATATATAAATCATACTTGGTTCATACTTGATCCCATCACTAGCTTTCTCCTTCAGCTTTACTCCCTTCTCTTTCACCCAGAACTCGTCGACCGTCTTATTGAGAATACTCGTTAATTACATGCCCATCCCTTTGCGCGATCTTTTCACTCGCACTCTCTCGCGCACGCCTCATCCTCTCTCGTTCCCGAACACTCTCTCGCAGACGTGGCAAGCGGCTCAAAGTAACGCGGCACAGAAGAAGAAGAATACGGTTTTTCAGGTTAGGCGAGCCGGAAAAGAGGCGGCGGGAGCGAATTTCCTTCAATGAACGGAGCTGTTCCTTCGAATTCTTCGTGTCTTCCGGCCCTTTGACTTTGTATTTTCTTCCGTTGCTGAAATCGGTCGAACGTGGAGACGATAAAACCGGGCCGGCATGATGAACGACACAACGTGGCCACCCTCCGTGTTTCAGAGCTTTCTCTCTCTCTCTCTCTCTCTCTCTCTGTTTGGTTGCTAATGGTGGATGGGTGAAATTTGTCGGAAATTAAGGGAGTGGAATATCCTTCGATGAGCGAGCCCACGGTTTATCGCGTTTATCAATCTAGCTCTTTCCAGGGCTAGAGGTCTTTCAACTGCTGAGATTTTTTTTTTTTTTAGGCATGATGGTTTCCTTCGTTTAATTGGTACACAGGAAAATAGTTTTTCACCTGTATGTCTGTAAGAGTTGGGTGTTGATTATTTCTTGCTGTCGGATAGATCATTCATTCTAAGGATCGTGAATATTCCTTGAAATTTCTTCAAATTTTACGATATATTAGCCTCGAGCTTGAAACACAACGACGCAGAAACGAGAAGTGAACGAATTTCAGAAAAAATTGTAAATTGCAAATATATTCATTCTAAATTACTTCCATAGCTCCGGGATTGAAATGCAGAGCCTAATAGCACGAGTTCACTGAAAATAATTGCAAATGAAAATGTTACATTAACGCAGTAACGTTGGTTTATGCTTCACAAGAATTGAAATGTAACCTTATATAAATAATGATGGAAATTGTTTGACTTATATGATGTCCGTTATGATACGGTCTCATGAAGATTATATAGCAAAAAAAGGTATTTCTTATACAACGTACAATGAAATAAGATACTTTGCAAGGTTTCGAAACGAATTCAATTTCACGATCTGAAATCCAACGCCAAGTTCCTCCTGCACAATTGAATCAATATTGCTAGTGGAATTTCAGTAAATCGCATGACAGAAGTTATTAGTATTAATAAACTCTCTCGTGTAACGCTAATAAGCTCGCGGTAAAATTTTACGAATTACACAGCCTCTTCGTTACACTGTTCTATTTAAAATTCAAACAGAACAAAGTTTAAAAGACAAATGACAAATGATAGAATGGAATTACATTTAACAAGTTGACAAAAAAAAAAAAAATAAAACAAAATCTAATGTATAAAATTACCGATTTCTATACACATGGTGTGCATGTTAGTATCGCCGTTGCATGTACTAAAATTTGGGAGTTTAAATCTTCACTGGAAAATATGCACGAAAATAATTTCCCACATAAAAACTTTCGTATCTGTCGGAATTTTTTTCTTCTTTTTCTTTTTTCCTTTCTCTTTGCGAAATTATCATATCGCCAACATTTTTGAAAGTTCCACTCCAAAACACGACACGACAGGCAGACACCGAGAAATGAGCTAATCGATTTGACAAGGTACTCCCCGAACAACCATTATATTCGGTATGTCCGTGTACGAACAACACGATATCAGCTTTCTGAAACACTAAGCGCGAGAGGAGGGCCAGCATCCATTTATTCATAGCGCTTCATAAATATATGTATGAAAGTAGCGACGGGCATAGCGGTCGAGCAGCTACTACCTGGTCGCTCATCTTCCACCATCGCGATTCTACATAAAGGTAAGTTACCTTTTTCGAGTTGTGTACATTTATTGCACGATAAGCAAGAAATCCAACAGCCGTAGGTTTTAACATCACTGGCGAGTGAGCTTTTTTTTTACAGGAAGAACCATTTAACCGGGATCGCAAAGGATCCCGTTTCGAAGCGTATGAAAGGGCCAGAAAGAGAGAGAGAGAGAGAGAGAGAGACCTCGCCTCGTAATTTATATACCGGTTGGAATTGAAAAGATTCACGTGTGCCTGCATCGCGGCAACGAATATACGGTTTAGCTTTATGCCGAACTGCGGTAAAACGCGACACGTGGCTGGAATACGAAGTCGTGGACATGATTTAGCATAAACGCGAGAAATTCAACTTCCAAAGGTGAAATAAATCTTCCTTCTTTGCGATATTAACTCTGAATATTCAGCTCGCTTTGTTGCGAGCATGCTACTTCAAAAGATTGAAGAACGTTTCAATGCAGCGGAATTAAGTTGTTTTGCATTATTATAGAGGGATTTGTTGAATCGATTCCCTGCATAATTACAATTTCGTTTATTTACGAGAATAGAAGATCATTAACTAACTTTGCATAATATTTGTAGGAAACTTTATTTGAGATTATTATTCACTATAATTGTATAGATTGCCCTACATGTACAGTATTTATATTGCTATATTGCTATAAATAAATAAATAAATAAATAAATATAGTATTTATATATTGCTATATGAATATATATATGTATTATTTGTATTGCTATATTGCTACATATATATATAGTGTTTATATTGCTATATTGCTATAAATATATATAATATTTATATTGCTATATTGCTATATATATAGTATTTATATATAATATGTATGTTTATAATTGTATAGATTGCTATAAGTATAGTATTTATATTGCTATTCTGTTGCTATTATCATTATTATATATTTACTAACAAGCATTATAACATTATTATATTACGGATGATACTATTTATGTATTATGTATATAATTACATAATTTCACGTGGAAAACTATATATTTAGTATAGCTTAGTAGCATTCTGTTTCTCTCTTACAACTTTCTCTGTATTTTCTTCGATTTTTCAGAAATATTCGCAAATCAGTCTAATTTTTGAAATAGATAAAATCTAAGGTTCTGTATATATATTGTATATATATTCTGTATATACATTGAAATAGATAAAATCTAGGATTCTGTATATATATATATATATATATATATATATATATATTGTATATAAAATGAATTTATTATACACAAGAGTTGCCCACAATGGATAGCAAAATTAGATAGATGTTCGATTTTAATTCAATTTTACTCTTTCTTACAATTTAAGTCTATTAATTTCTATTGCAACGCGCGAAACTGAAATTACATATTCACATACCTATGTTTTGAAAATACTTATTGCTTCGCTTCTGTATTTCGTTAATATACCATTGCAAAATTACAATTATTTATACTTGTTGAAATCGCTGCATCACTGTAACTGCACATCACTTCACGTTCGTTTGATCAATTCATGAATGGAAATCGAATTCAATTGCTTCTGACCAATCCATGATCACACGTGCAAATGAACAAGTATCTAGCAATAGTAAATTATTAAAATGTACAACAATATGTAACTCTTCCTATAGTGCGTTGTTCACATAAATTTAAATTAGTTCATGTCTTCAAAAGAATTTGTACATCATTTCTAATATGAAAATATTTCGTAGCTTTAAAGTTTTATGTAGTAGAGATATTCGACAAATTTATGTTCTACAAAATGAATTATAAGCTATAAAATAAATCATATCATTTATAGAAAGGCAATTTAAAGAACGACGACGTATATTCGAAAACACTATTGCTTTCCGTTCATATCTGTTTTCATTCTTAGAATGAAATGAAATTTAATAAAATTCAAACTTTCATTTGTTAAAACGTTTGCATAGATCTCGATGACAAAACACAGGTGAAGAATTCTAGAATTTCTAACAATATTTCTTTCTAAAAATGAAATCGAATTAAAAGAAACGAAGTTGCACATTCTATCGACCTGCTGCCAATACTATGAAAAATATTCAACATGATTCGAAAGAGGCAACATTCGCGCGTATAACTTCACCTCGGTGAATTACTTCAATAAACAGCCCTTGTTTCGCAACAAAGGCAACAAACGCCGCAAAACTGGCACTTGTTTTTACAACTTGCACCTCTGATGATGCTTAAGCAAATTCCACTTAGCAAGATTTACACGGGGGCGAGTAGTAAAGTGGCGAAACAAAAAGAGAGACGTATCGTTGATTGTGCAAAGGGTTAAGATTATGTTCAAAGAACGATGGAGAAAAAAGAAACGAATGAGATGGAGAGAGAGAGAGAAACTGAAAGAACGGGAGAGCTTTTGTTCTGTGTTTCGAGTTATTCCCAGAGGACAGATTAAGACCCATGCTGTCTTTCACCCTTTTGGAAAGGGGTTGGGGGGGGGAGGAGAGAAAGGAAATAACAAGTATAGAAGGTGAGTGGCACGAGGTAGAAAACTTGGCGTTGTACGCTGCCTAGTTTACAATACAGGATTAAGCCAGAGACCGCGCTCCCTTGCTTCGCTGCTTCTGTGAGCAAAACTTAAAGCTCTTGATAAGCTCTCCGGTTCTCTTTCTCGCTCTTCAACTACGCAAATCCTCCCCTCACCCCCTCCCACCCTCCTCCGCCACTTTCTCAGGTACTTCTACCGCGATTCTCTTTACCTGTCTACACAACCGTACCGTTCGAACAAAAATACTTTTGCTTCGTCGAGAAGAAGCATTTGAACGTCCGCCTACGTTCGAGGTACAACGGACGTTTGAAAAACACGAAGAATACAAGCACAATAGTAGGGAACGAAGCTGGGGAGATGGGACGAGTCGCTAGAATCTACGCGTCGCTTTTATTTTAATTTCAGCTTCTTTTTTTCTTTTCTTTTTTCTTCTTTTTTCCATTTTGTCAAGCAGGGAACAACTTACGTTTGGTTTTACAACAGGGAGAGACAGAATTCTTAGCACACGCTTGGCTTCGAGACGATATTTGGGCGAAGCTTTCCTCTTTCTCGAACGATTTTTTAATCAAATTCTTGAAAAATGTTTTTCAATCTAACATTCTTGAAGAACTGTCTCGTGTATTTTTCTGTAATTTTCTGTATGATTTTTGCAGGTTTTCGTTGAAAATCGACAACAACGTGATGTTACGCGACAGAAATAAACAGTGTCCAAGTAAAAATATATATCTTTGAATTATGAGCCGTCACTGTAATAAACAATAAAATAAATATTTAATGTAAACAGTATTTAAATAAAAACATACAATGTAATTTTTTTAAATTAGTTCATTTAATTCTGTATAATTTCTTCTTCGCATTGCAAATGTCTCCGTGTCAAATAAATGCATTTAATAAAGGATAAATGTAATAAATACAATTTTGTTGTCGAAAACTAACGATAGCTAATTTTTTACTAATACCTCAGTTATTAATGTTTTAAAATCAGTATTTTTTTGATGCGGATATTATTTTAGAATACTCCGTATCCAAATTTAATAAGAAAAACCAGTTTTGTTAATGTCCGATTGGTTGGCGTAGTATGAGATTTCAAAATTATTAAAAAAACAAATACTTGATACCATTTCTAACAAATACATCCAAAAAATTTAAGAGATCGTATATAAATATTCTAGCTCATATTTGACAACTCGAAATTTCTATCGAAATTCCTAGCCTCCCGAAACAGCTTTTCTAAAGATATAGAATTAAAATGGAGTTTCATAGTAAAAAAAAATGATAACGAGTACTCTACCTTGTTCTCTATATTTTAAACTTTCCATAATTTTTATATAATTTGTATAATTATTTCTATGCAATTTCTATCACATAGAAGTAACTTTTTTTATTTATAATTTTATTAATATTCATACAGTCTTTTTTTTTATATAAAACTATGCGACGAATGAACAATTGCAACTATTGAATCTAAGTTCAGCCGATTGCTAAACAATTGTCGTTTCGAGGATCGCGTTCGTATTATTGAAATAATTCGTGGCGCGAATTCTATTGTCCGTTGTATAAGAAAAATAATAATCGGGCCAGACCCCAAGGCACACACACACACACACACACACACACGCGCGCGCGGTAACGTCGGGAGACATCGGAAATATGATTTCATATATGAAATTACCGTTGTGTCTCGGGGAGGAAAATAAGATCAGCCTAAGTCGAGCACATTGTCCTGCGCTGCTGGTGATACCTAAGGGGTGGTTTTTCCAGTCACATGTCCGAAAGAAATACTAGCTATAGTCTACGTAGGATAGATATAATGTTATGGTACGTTGACCACCACGGCCCATGTAGTTCCCGGGGATGTCAGTGATACCACGCTACGCTGGATTTACTTCTCGTACTCTCGCTCCCTCCATCCCCTTCTACCGCCCTCGTTTTTTTACTTCCACCGACTACGTAGCTACGTACGCATCATTCCCTTTTGCATTCTTCATTCCGGCCGATGTTGTAAAAACGCTGGCCCGGCGCAACGGTGTAATCCAATTAGCCTGTTTCTTCTTCACCGACAAATTAAGCGTAGTGCTTCGCTGAATAAATGTCTTCGTGGCTCCCATTCGAATATCGTTCCTTTAAACGTGATTATGCCGTCTAATTGCGAAATTTATGCTTCAAAGCTGTCGGGGTAATTTGCTTGAAAGTTTTCCTGAACCTGTTAATTCGTAGAGAATGTACACGTGTATTTAGCTCGTTTCGCGACAGTGTGTACGAAGATTCCAAAATGAAATGCATAGTCGGCTAATTTCTATCCAACTTTCGAACATCGCGCTGTCCAAGGCATCGAAATATTCGTGTTTTTCAAGAATCTCGAAAGTTCTCTCTGTTCAGAGGAAAAAAAAAATATATATATATACACTTGACTTGTCTGAAACTGTAAAATGAAGTGTATGATTGATGTACGCATTTTCATCATTAGTGAATATATGGAAAATGATATGTGGCTATACAACGAGGACTTTCAAATGCGATATCAATATAAAAACAATGTTCAAGGAATTAGTCAAAATTTTCTGACATAATTTTAATACTTAATTCCTTATTCAGTACGATTCAATAAATAACATATACAGTATATCTCGTGTAAAGTACACGAAATTAATACGACTCTGATGTGCGTAGTTCGACTGTTATCCAAATTTTCTTCGACTTTTCAACTTCATTTAATAAACGAAATTTAACTTTTATTAATTAGAATAAGCATATTAAAGTGTCAGAAGTGATATCTCCATAAACAGAAGACATGAAGTAACATTCTTCCAAACATCGTCGTGTCTGAAAATTAATGAGAGTACAATTGTACGAATATGTAACTTTCAAGTTGCATGATATAATATCCATTTTTTTTAAATATCCAAAACCTGACATATATATATTAAATATCTAAAACACATCTACATATCTGTATATCTGTATATCTGTACATCTGTACATCTGTATATCTGTAATCCGTATATCCGTAAATCCGTATATCTATATATCTATAACTCTATATACTTGTGTATATGTATATATATATGTATATATATATATATATATATACACACATAAATAGATATGATTCTCGTGACACAGAAGATTTCTAAAATCGCACTTCGTGCGTTCATTCCTAAACGAACGTGCAAACACGCCAGCAGAATAGCCGGCACAGTGTATATCCGTGTACCTGAAACCTGCATAAATCAGTTACGTTCAACAAATAGAGCGATCTCTCGCAATATCCGTTATCAGCCGCAACAATCTCCTTACGCTTTTACATTTCCTGTACCTGGAAAGAGACCCTATTTTCCATGTCCGCGAATCGGAATTTATCGCGTTGTGGGGGTGAACGGCTCGCGAAATTCCCCGCGGCTTGGTGTATCGTATCGACTCGCCTGCACACGCCGTTTTACCTTGCGGCAACATTATTTAAATCCGTCCCCGCCATCGATTTACACGTCTCATACGTAAACGTCGATCTAATTTCCATTCGGTGTGGCGATGTAAAAGGCGGCGAAATAAAAGGTTATCCGAGCAGCGGATCACGTCCCTTATTCCTCCGCGACGACACGTCGCGTTTCGCATTCTTCGCCGGCAAGGCGAACTGTTATTGCAAATAGGCGAGCTCGTCGTTGAAAATCCCGCCGACTGGATGGAGATATCATGCGGCCCTGGCGATATCCTGGCGCGACGCGAGCGAATAATTTTCCCATAGGAGCCGGTTACCGAGTATCGCGACCGAGTATTCGAATCTCGGATACCGCGTCGGCTCCTTCCCGACGATCGCCATTTAAGTCTGATGTCACGTGCAAGAATTCTTAACCCTCCCCTTCGGAGTCGCTGGATTCCACAACGTGCAGCCACGTTCGCTGGAGCAATTTCATTTGGCCAGCGTCGATCAGTCAGGATCAGCCGCGGTCTGTCGTCCGCCGGATGTTTATATTGCACAGAATTTCCACGAGAGCATTGCCGTTTGCAAGTGAAACGACCGAGGAGGTATGGAAGTTTGTCGTATTGATATTTTGTACGTTTACACGAAACTTGCCTGTTTCGACAAGTAGTTTACATCCGGGCGCATCTAATGCAGACAACCTGGACAATGTTGACCGAACGTTGCACACCGCTCCCGTGTCTTTCTTTGCCTATCGTGGAATCGATTTCACAGAGTCAGAATATTTGCCAAACTTTCATCGTTCTTCGATATGAATTTATAAATGTGTTAAAAGTTACAGCGAATCTCTCGTCGACGTTTCAACTGTTACGATTTTTCCGTAAAGAGAGAACCTGACACTCAGCAACGAAGCCTGAGCTCGTTTTAGAGATTGGAATTTCCATTTTCAAAATTTGAAGTACATCGTGATACATATTCCTGCGAGTAACTTGAAATGACGAACGTAAGCGTGAGTATCTCAGTTGATAGTTCACATTCTCAGTCAAATATGCATGCGTCTTGTTTCGTAGAGTTAGGCGAAATCTCGTCCATATTATACCATAAACCGAAAGACCTGCATTCGCTAGCCAACTCTCCAGCCGTGAACAGTAAGTACATATCTAACAAGGCTTGGAAGAAACGCGTTACGCTTTCCTTCTTTCTCTTCCATTCTATTATTACAGCACCTTCACGTCATTGTAGTAAGTTTTATATCACTTGTTTCGAGTGACGAACTGCTGTTGCAAAAGTTTTCTGAAGTTTCCCGGAGAATATGTTAATGGATGAAAACTTACGGCAATGTTGCAAAATATGGAACAGTTGATGTTGCTTTAGAGTAACGTCGTACAGCGTTTTATCGTTATTACACTGTCAATGTGAGTGAGATTTAGACCTATAGACGAGTCAGTATGTGATTTACGTTTCTAAGAAACTGAACCAATAACGTACCATCATTGACGACTATGTGCGACTTGGATTAATGAAGTGAACTAGCCTAACTTGATGACGTATTTCAAGTGGTAATAACAAATGAACGTGCAGAAACTAATTGATTAAAGCACGACCATGAAATATAATCTGGCATGTGATGCATCGTTTCTAGTAATTCGGTAGGTATTTATACACTTGTGGAAAATTGAGAGATAGAGCAAAATACATATTGATGGACAAAATTAATACCGTAAGAGGATATTTTTATGAAAATATACATATTTTTAATTTATATACATTTTTATGCATTTATGAACAATTTAGAAGTACAAAAATATATACATAATGTACACGTAAAATATAAAATTTGTTTTACGATATTTCATAGATTTTCAATTGTTTATATAAAAATATAAATTTACATAAAGAATCCGTAGTTTGACTTGAAAAGAATAAAATATTCAACCTTCACGGATTACGAAAATAAAATACATAGTATGATAGTAGTTAAGCATTCATACTACCTTTCAGTAGTAATATCTCGTTTTGATCAGACCGACTAATCTCAACACGTGCCACTCGCATTTCTTTTTTCGACGTGCTACTGCAATGAATGTTAGAATGGTACCCTAATTCAGTAGAATGTTCACATTCTCACATTCTCAAGTTCATATTCTCCGATGAAAAAGAAATTTTTCAACTATTTATATTAATATTAGAAAAAACGAACTTTGTTACGCTACGGTTGAAACAACTTATAATAATTTTAATTAAAACGATTTACGATTCTTCTACATCATTATCCTTCATGGACCTCTCTTGGGAAAGAACGAATGGAAAGTCAAAAAGAACAAAGAGGATAAAGTATTGTTGAATAAAATTCAAAAGCGAAGTATACAATAAAATGAGAATACATACCTTGGTATACTACTGTTATCGACAGTTCGAGATTTGACATTTATTTTTTCTGTCTTCTTTATCTATATATCGTTCATATTTTATCAGATAATCCCGCGCAATTTATTCGGAAAAATATTTCTCTGTCACGATACTCATCAATCCGTAAATAAAACAAACGCTGCCGTTATGCCCGCCGTTTGGCCCCGTAAATAAACAAAAATCTTTCATTTCCACCAAATCTGCCAAAACGTTTTGCATCTTTGTAAAAACAAAAATCCAGTTGCCACAGCCGTGTACCATGAGCAACAAAAACATTTCATTAATCACTCCCTAACACGTCACACCGTGCTGCAGCTACGACTCCACTGCATACAGCCAGTCACACAAGTCTGCGTGCATCTGTCGATATGTCAAATATTTCAAATAAAACAACGAACCGTTTTTGACTTTCCATGGATCTTTATTAATTTGTTGGTTAAAATTGAACTGTTTCTGAAGCATCGGCAAAAAGACTTTTTCACCAACAAACACATTAGACAAGTCAAAATACACGATATTACGAAAATTTTTACTCGTACATTTTCACTTTGCAACTCGTTTGCTATTTTCTGGCAAAGAAACAGAAGAGACATCGTCATTTATTTAAAATTTGAAATCAGACGTTGCATTGTTACATTCGCAAGTACATACGAATAAATGAGAAACACAAAGTAAAACAATTTAATAGCAACAATGCAAACATAAATCTGGTAATCGTTTCGACTTGTCTGCATCTCCCCGGTTAATTTTCCCAAAATTATTTTTACACGATCTTTCATCGGTAGAAATCCCCCAGCTGAATGAACAAATCCTCTCTATATATTCGAAAGCCGTGTTCTCTTTCAAGCATTACAAGCTTGCTACGCTTTCGCGACTGACTGTACCCATCTATCCATACTATCCTAAAAATCGAATGTAAATGAACAGAATCGGGCGCAGAGAACGGCAACAACAACGATCGAACGTCAGCCGGCGTCGTTGCTAGCCGACGATTTCCATCGTACGATCGCCATGAAATAGCCGAAATTCACGGAGAGAACACGGGCCACCGGTAGTAGTTGCAATCGGTGTGGTATTCCGGCGCGGTTGGTTTCTTTTTTTTTTTTTTCAACGGACCAGAGTGCTTTTTTTTACAGTGCTCTTTATGTAGTTATGTAAGGCCAATCGTCGCTGTCACTGTGTCACCGATTGACCGATTTACTGACGGCTGACGTTAAATGACACGGACGATGCCTGTGCGTACACGTGGAAGCGTGGTAACGTGTCGCGTGTCGACACGAGGACAACAGGCCCGATACGCAGCCTGGTATCCTCACTGATGCTGGCGATGCCGATGGCGATGGCGATGGCGGTAGCAGAGCCAAGCGGAAGGCAACATGCCAAACTGTCAGACAGCCTGGCTTGTTGTTGTTGTGTTGGCTTCAGCTCGGCTACACGTGTTCGCACGTTACATGCCTCTCCTGTGAGCATCTGTACGCGAATACAGACGTGCGGCATCGTGGTGACGTGCTCGCCATTTCGACGCCGAAACGCTTCTACGCTACTACGCAAGGCTATTTGATAAGCCTTTAACGTCACTGTGACCTACTACTGCTGCGTTTTGCATGCACGCACAGGCCGGTCCCGGGCCTTAATCACTTTCAATCTCTCGCTTCTTCGCTCGATCGTCGTCGGTAGTAGGCGGTGCGAGGCACCGAGACCATTTCCGTTTCGTGGCCGCTTTCGTTGAAAACTAAACGGTAGCTCGAAATGGCCTATTTCAATGTTCTCGCCGAGTTTATGTCGCTTATATTGTGTCCGCGCAGACAATAGGATTGTACGAACACGTCACAAATAATTTGATATAATGAAAGTCCACTGATCGTTCCCTGCACTACTGTGGAACTTCTGTTGTTTAAACCTGTTGTTTAGTAAGACGTTTTTTTCTTGAAATTCAATTCATTCCTTTTTTTGTGTAAATGGACTATAAAAGATATTTATTCTTCTTCCAAAGACAGAAATGTCTTTCAGTATTGAAACGCATAGAATTTAGTAGTATTTTTGTTAAAGTTGTCGAATTAAGAATTGGCTTCGAGAAAAAGAAGAAAAATATTGTACGAACGACTGGAAAATAGAAATTCTATAATCCTATTCCTTCAGCAGTGAAGAAATGAATAGCGATCTTTGTGACAATCTTATAAAATTCCGTTTTTGTTTCTTTCTATCGAAACGACAATTATAACGCATCGTCAGGTCTTCAACAGAAACTTAGAATTTAGAATCGATATTGCGAAACACAGCTTACAATTTATAATGCACGTTTCACTAGTCGAAAAATCTGAGTAAACAGAGCATTGAAAGAAGTGAACCATACTTACTGCAATATAGAACTATTAAAAGATCCGGATAGGAAACTGAATACACGGAACAAATGTTAAGTATAGGTACAAGTGAATGAACGAACTATTGCACTTGCTTCTGAATGTTAATAAAGACAAAATTTAGACTTTTGTTCATCCTTCAAAAAAACACTGTATATTTTATATAAAACCTCGAATATTTTACACATATTTCCGAAATTCTATGCGATTCTGATCTTCAAAACTCCCCTACGAATGCACGAAAATCCTCTGTTAAAGTGGCAAAGCAAAAATCGTCAAATGTCGTAGCAGAGTCCGAGGCAAACGAAACACAAGACACAAGAATGAATCGTAAACCGATCGAAAATGGTCGAAAAATACGGGAATACAGAATAAAACCTTTGGAGAAAGACACTCTGGAGAATCTATGGAAATTCGAAGGTTGCACGGAGTCAGCGGAACAAAGGGCGGTAGGTGAGTTCTTAAGGTTGAAACGTGGCGAAACGCAACAGCGACTACGGTATCATAGGGGCGGACATAGTTATTGCTATGCATATGGTAGCTCGAACAATAAAACGGAATAGCAACGGCGCAATAGGTTCGGTAGTTTGAGACGGGATTTTAAAGTCGGTTTTAATCGGACTATCGAGACCGTGGACGAACGAAAAGAGAGAGCGAGCGAATTGCACTGACTTGGCTTGTGAGCCAAGCACAAGTCCTTCTCTCTCTCTCTCTCTCTCTTTCTGATACTTTTCCTATTCCTTTCCGCGAATTTCTAAGCAATATGCAGCTTGCGTTTCTCTCTTTTTGTCTCGTTTCTGTATCCACGATTATCTCAGCTATGCAAATCAACTGATCGAAGGAAAGTTCAATCGGGCTAATACAAATTCTAATCAAGAATAATTTTCGCGCGGATCTGTACATGATTCTATCTTATCGTTTATAACTTTTAGAATATTTTGAAATTTCATTAGAATCGTTATTCACGCGTTGGGTAAAATTTAAAACTGAGTTGAGAACGTATTGAACGTACATAGGAAGTTACGATTTTTGTTACGAACATTCAGACGGCGAACGAGTTAGATTTATCTATCTATACTTATATTCATTTCCATATTACGTTCGACTGTTGTTGAAAAATTTATTACTCCACAACGTTTTGCCGGAAGTTTACTTGCCACGACTGTGTTTACATCCACAGAGCAGAATAAATGTTCCTTTTCAACTGAAATATACTTTTCCACTTTCTGTACGAAGAAATATTCAATTTAACACTTTCTTTCAGTAAGTATCTCGAACAACAAACGGAAAATTGTTATTCGATCCCCGCGCATCGCGTAACATTGAGCTGAAGCGTATTTAGCTAAAATGAAGAATGTCCAGAAACATCTAAACTGAAACGAAAATCAAGGTAACAGCTGACTTGAATCGAGTTCATCGGCACTTTCAACTAGTCATTGTCATATTCAGGGCTCTGAAGCTTCATTTCAATCTACACAAACACACTCGACAACATTCGCGAATGCCTAATAGCGTTCCCTTCTTTTCTCACGAGTTGGGCGACGGAAGGAATACGGTAACAGACAGCATGAGGACAATATAAAGCGTGGATCCGCTGTCATAATTATAAGACCATAATACCAAAGGAACGAGGTTTACACGGTTAGACGGGATTTCTGTAGTTCGCTAAAGAACGGCGAAAACCCATTATAGATAACGAGAGGCAGAAAGAGAGACAAAGTCGAGTGGAGTTGGGGGGTTCGCGCACGAAGTGAAATCGAGGTGCCGGTGTACGAAAGGGCCCCCGATACGCCTCCTCCAAGGATTTGCGAAACGATTCCCCGCTACGACTTTGAAGTCGTTCGCCTCTAAAGACAGACAGAGAGGGAGTGAGAGAGAGAGAGAGAGAGGAAGGGAGAAATCGAAAGAGAACGAGAGGAGCTTGGTAGTCGTCGCTTGCATCTCCTCGGCCATCGCCGCCAGTAAAATGACATCTCCGAAGGAGGAAAGTAGAGTGGATATCCGGTGTGCTCCATGCAATTGGAAACTTTTAGTAAATGTAAACCGTTTCGTGCTCGAGTAGATACAATCCGGTGCTAACCCGGTATCCGCTACGCTGCTGTTCCCTTTAACCCCGCTTTTAAATCTCTCTTTTCCTCCACCCCCCTCCCCTCTCTCTCACTCACTCACGACCATCTATATGAGATCTCTGGCCATTGAATTAGAACCACTCCTAATTTTCAATGTTTAATCGTCTGTTTTGAATTTTAATGAGAATCAGTTACGTATTTTACTAATTATTGAAGTATTAATAATATTATATATAGTATATACTTGACGGAATATCTCTGTAGACTTAGTAGACGATCATTCGCTATTTGATACTTTGTTCTGATGATATAATCTCTGGCCATTGAATTAGAACCAGTCCTAATTTTCAATTATTTGTTTTGCATTTGAAAATCAGCTACATATTTTATTAATTACTGAAGGATTAATAATATTATATATTGCATGTACTTGACGGAATATCTCTGTAGACTTAGTAAACGATCACTGATACTATCCTATTCCGTACATTATTCTGATAATATAAAGCTAACATACTCGAAAAACAGGAGTTTCCGTGTGACTAAAGAAATATACTACATTTCCATTTCATTTCATGCATTATTAAATTAAATTTGAAATTCCTCCAAAAAAAAAAAATTAGTTACATTTCCGAAAAGTAATAACAGTTACTGATCCTTGTATAAAAAAATAATACTTGTCCTTCTATATTAAACATCTATCGTTGAATATTCATAACGTTTCTCAGAAATGCTCAGATTACCCTCCGAAATATTTAAAAAGTAGTAATAATGTAAAATATAGACGCCATATTCTGATACGTCTGAACCAACTTCTGTCGAATAATTTTGAGGGAGAGCGAAGTTCTCTTCTCGAAATACAGAATTATCGAGAATTATTTCGTAACTGCAGCACGATTAATCGAATAACTCTTCATCCAAACCAGAAGAGAGAGAAAAAAGTAAAATAAAATAAAATTAACGATCAGTTCCGACGAACGCAGAATTATCATTATACGTGGCACGACAAACTCTGCTACAACGATCGCCGGACAACGTAACCGGCAGAAATCGCTTTAAAATTACATTTGTGCATTCATGGCCAATGTAAACTCCCAGCCTGAACGTTATTCCAGCGAACGAAATAAATGCAAAACGATCTTCCCGAGGTGGCGGAGCGCTGGGGCCAGATTTCCTCGGAGAAATAATCGTTGACGAAGGTCGACGACGACGCGGACACCATTGGATCGGAGGGTCGACCAGTGAAAAACGGAACTTTAGGGTTCCAGGGGAAAGGAGAACGACGAGCAGACGAGATTCTCCACCCGAGCCAGAGAAAGAAAGAGAGAGAGAGAGATAGGCCTGGTTACAAAGTTGCGAATTAAAAATACAAAGAAGAACGAGATAGGCGAGCGGCAATGAAAAAGGTGGTGGAAGCTCGGTCGAGGAAGGGTAGATTTGAGACAAAGGGTGGCGCGGGAACAATACCTTGTAATCTCGAGCCCTTAGAATAGCCCTGACCCTAGCGTTGCTCCGTTCAGCTCGGCCGTGTCGTTTCACCCTTGCCAAGCAACGGCTAGCGTATCGAAACCAGCGATTTTCGACCGCGGGGGACAAGCGGATTTTCAATCGGCCGATTGTTATGCCGCGTTCACGCAGCGCAAACACTCCTGCGAATTTTAAGCAGGTTGTAGGAGACACGGAGCCAGGTTCCAGAGACATAAGCGGTACTGTTTGCAAATTTGGGAAGTAGGTTAAAAATACTACGCTGTTACAGTGCAATACGTACAAAATGCAATGCGCTGCACGTGTTGCGTACAAATGTAACTTAATTTCTACAAATTCCCCAAAGTTGCAAATATTTCCGATTTGTTTAGTAAAAGAGCGAATATTGACTTGTTTTTCGCTTTGTAGGATACTGTGTATGTAAAGATATTTTACAGAACGATTAAGTAATTATTTAAAGATTAACACTAAATAGTGAAGTCGCGTAAAATGTATTTACCTGACATAGGTGTATCATCATACACGATAAATATCTTTTCGTGTTCTCAAATTTTCGTACTCCCACAAGCACGTTCCGCAATAACACGCAATAACACGCACGATTAAACACACAATTAAACACGCGAGCAGGTTGAAAGAACGAATTTTTTTCGCGGCCCGACGAAAGGAAATTCCATTTCCGTGAGCGACAGAACCCGAAGGGCCAAGGAGCAACGTGAAGATAACGGATGTAGGAGCTGTCGGGGCGATGATACGACGGCCAGCCAGGAATGGACCAGAAAACGGGCAGAGCTCCGAAACTCGTAAAAACCCCGAGAGAAGATCTCGTGACTGTGATCTCGTTCTTCCATCCGTGGGATGGAACGTATCAAAAGCTGGCGAGAAAATAAGAAGCTCGCGCGCGGAATTAATATCGCGTTTTATGACCGCCCGAGTGAAAACGATACGACGAGGCCGAGCCACTCGAAGCCCATTGAATACGAACGATGCGGAATATCTTCGGGGGTGGAGGAGGAGGAGGGGGGGGGGTTGATGGAAACATTTAGCGGATCTGAAAGCTACGGTTACGTTAATTAAGATAGAAGATTATTAACTGAAATAAGTTTTGGCTTATAGTTACCGTATTACTTTCTTTCCCCCCTTTTTCCTTTTTCTCGTGCGATTCATGTATCACTATCGTGGAATACTTTATATTAGAATTGTGTGGTGCCATACTTATGTCAATGAATAATGAAATATACCTAGTTGAATATAGCAGGTGTTAAATTTAAAATCACTATTGTTATTAAAGCTGTGTACTAACGTATATATTTCGTGTACAGTGTGTGTACCGAAAGATGTATATGTACCTATATGAATTTTTTGGGCACAAGTTAATCATACATCTTATCGTAATAAATACGTCGTATGCAATAGTAACAGTTTAATTATAATTTAAGCATTTTAAACTGCTTTCAAACAGCTGAAAATATTTCGCAACATTTTGAACAATTAAACCGTGATTAAACGATTCTATTTTGTGTACGTATATTTCGCTTGAGAAGTATTTCCCATTTTCAATAAAAACTTCAATATTTGATGCAGACGATGTTAATAGCAATTTCTCCGTCATGAAACTTATGAAATTGAATGAACTATTAGAACTGCAATTTTGAAGGAAATACACTGTTCTAAAACTTTCGATCGGGATCGAACAGTACGTTACTGATATATAATTGAAACTGATTGAAACGTTTAATTAAGTTGTTTAAATCATTCAAACTATTTTACCTGTAACTGCACATTGGAGAAAGGTTTTAAATGAGTTATAACCATTTTTACATGTTCAAGTGCAGCGTCTCACCAAATATATAAATGAAATCTGCAGCCACGGATTGTACATCACGTTGTACATCTACTCGAAAGCTCCAAAAATTTCGAAGAGCAATATACCACGAAGTTCCCGACGATGATTCGCAGGGCAACGGTGTTAATTCGAGGAGATTTTTCTCTTAGCGTGTGCAACAGATATTAGAGCACTTGGCAACAGCATCCTACTATTCACTGAAGCGTCGTGGAAGCGGCGTTTCGAAAGTTCTTCGCGGCAAGTTTCCTTCGCGGATAGGTAGCTAGAAGACGGAAGCGAGATAATAAAAAAGAAGAAGAAGAAAAAGAAGAAGGAGAAGAATAGGATAATTTACATTGTCAAATTTTCATTGTGCGTCCTTCCCCCCCCCCCACCTCCTCCTCTTGTGTGAATTATCCCGGGCGTCCTTCTTCACTTTGCTCAACTTACTTCTCTTCGAGCCGCGCTACCCTTTCTCCCAAACTCCTCGTCCTCCATGTTACATCCCCCTTGGCAGTCTATCCACAAAGAAAAACTTTTGCGGATTACCATCTCTCGTCGTGGTTCTTGTTAATATTTATCAGATGCCTAGCGTTGGAAGGCAATGAGGATCGGCAGGATTGCCTCGTGTTAGGGATAACGTGAAACTTTCGCGGCTCCAACTCGCCGCATTCTCGATGAAAGTGATTACGGAGGAAAATAAAAGAAAAGAAAAAAAGGAAGGGAGAAGGAGAGAGTGAGAAGGGGAAACTACATTCGTGTTTCGCGTTTACAACGATCTATGAATATCCAGCTATTTAAGTTGCTCGGTAGACGAACCTTTTCAAAAATTCATTTCAACGTGCTAAATTAATTTCATAAAGTCGTTGCTTCTTTCTTCCCTTCTCTCTCCCGCTCTTCCTCTCTCTTTCCACTTCGGCTCTTTCTTCTAGTTTGTACTTCCATTTTCACCGCCTGTGAATGTTAATTACAGGCGGGTATTCCGAGTGGTGCACAATGCGATAATTTATACCTGCGTATAATCGACGGAAATGGTTTAATTGCTGTTGTGTTAATTAGATTTCTTGGGAAATGATGAAACGAAACTTCAATTAGTGGGAAATTATCTCCTGATGATTTGGTGGAAGAAGCAAGCGAAATGCGAATGTGAGGGCGATCAGTCAGTTATGCTCGCTAGATTGCTTTCTCACATTGGCTATTACGCGTATATATTTTTACGTAAACGGTTTTCGCGGATTAAACGGAGTGTATTTTTTTCCCACCGTTTTCCAATGAACGTTGCAAACAGCTATTTCGCAGCCTCGACGAGCGCGCATTAATAAGTATTTTTATCTACGTTGCACAACAGTTGTAAATACACTTTATAAAATAATTAAATAAACAGCTAGGTTTCAAATTACAAGCTTTATCAAGCTTCGGAAATATTCATGGTATTTTATTTCCGTGGTATTTATGTTCATATTATTTTTGAAATGCTACGACCAGGCGAAATAATTCTCTGTAAACTATGAAAGTACTAAAGGTCTGATCATTTCCTTCTTTTTCTTTAAATTTCATAAAGTGAGTGTGTGTGTTTTTCTCATTTCTAGGAAGAAAATAGGTAACGTTCATTCACAACGAGAATTAACTTATATTTTACATTTTATATGCTATTTTTTTTAAAATATTGTACTATTCGTTTATAATTTACATTATAAAATTAAATGTTAATGAAATGAAAAATTTAAATCACACATTCGAATTTAACTACACTATATTTCAATGAAGGATAAATAAAAATGTAAAGGGTAATAAAAGTTTCTTACTTACACTGGCGGACAACAGAAACGTCTGTTAACCTGTAATAGTTTATTTCAATTCCTAATTTTATTAAACTGAATGGTCATTTTGCATTAAAATGTATATCAATGAAAGCTTCGAAACGAATTTTTATATTATAATTAGTATAATGGCTAAAGTCACCGGCCGTTTGAACTTGATGATTAAGAAAGTACGAATAATGTGGTCACTGTATATGATATTGTATTTGTATTCTACTCCGAAATTACATTCACTGAGCATTATACTTGAGTATTAAATATAATTCCAATCTTTCAAAATGTTCGATTATCTCGTGCCACTTCTTTTTCAAAACTCTATCTCTTGTCCTTTATTGTATTGGTTGAAGTATTGATTGAAATAGTTAAACTAAAGCATAATGCTCAGCCACGCGAAAATGACAATTCCTGTTTCCAAGCTTCGAATGTGATATTCGAAATTTGATATTCCTATTACACAGTAATTAATTGTTATCCAAAAAAACCCAAAATTGGAAGAGAAAAAACTATATTCTACCCTATCCGTCGCTATATTTCAAAACATTTAAACAGAATCGACTCTATACTCGGCGATTGCTATGCAGATCGTAGCATTGATTTTAGAACTTTTTCAATATTCTAATTACACGTCGGTTAATCATCAGTCGAGAGCAAAGGCAATAAAATCAAATTTAGCGGGAAAACAAGGGTTAGAAGGAAACCATAATATCCTGATGCATCGGAAAGAAAGATTTCGATTATACATAAGTGTCTGACGTTTCGTACGAGAAAACCAAATTGAAGTAAATAATGTTGCATTTCAAACGATACTTCACGTTCCAAATGATCTGGAATGTTTTCGAGTACATTTCGAACGCATCGCGTCAGGTGTATCCAGGTTAAAATAGTCACAAAGCCGACTCGATCGTCAACGCTTGCGTCAAATAGTATGTAAAATCCACATGCAGCTAATTCACGTCGGCAATACTTCGAACTTCTTAACGTTCTAATCACACGGGGTGGCTAATTGCCGTGTCCCGGGCGTAGCACGCGCCAGGCGGCCCGTTCAAATGGCAAGGTGGTATTAGAAACGTGTGGCTGTCGACTATCACCGCTCGAGGAAGGGGAACGCGTAGATGAGGCGTTTCGTCGGCACCGATCTACCCGCAATTCCATTCTGGAATAGCGCAGCGGGGTGTCCACGGTGGTCGTCGGCTCGGTTTGCATTTCACAGCAGATATACGGTTATCTTGTACACGTCCGTGACAAAGCCCGTACGTTCCGGTTAAACGCTATCTCACCCTTCCCTCTTCCTCCTCGTCTCTGCAGCGCAACAACCTACCGATCTGCGTCCGTATTAATTACGGTACTCATTAAGATATCCGGTAATTCGCGGCGAGGGTCTGAACGCGTTGTCGAGCGAATGACGACTCGGAATTGGCAGCGGTTCGAAATGAGATCCGCCTGTTTCGTTTATGGCGAACGTTCTCGAAATGCTGCTGAATCTCGTGCGATTTTTGCAGTTACACCTATATGGTGAATCCATCTGGACACATCGAAAGCAATCTATCACAGAAAATGTTTTCGAAGGTATTCCGCGTAAGGAATAATGTAGATTGAATGAATTTCAGAAATTTGCAGTTCTCAATATTTGTTTCTATTTTATAGCGCATTAACGACCGTGTATTAGCGGTGAATAGTTAGCAGATTAATAGGCTACCGGTCGGTAAAGTGTTCAGATCGACAATATGAAGAGGATCCGCTTCCGCTCGCAACTAGATCTTTCGAGTTTCCCTCCAGTTGTTTCACTCAAATTTCAAGCGTTCTTCGAAGATCAACGATCGAGAACACTATTCGTGCAGGTCGCAGTCGTTCAAAAATCGAATATGGTGTTTAGTGCATCATCGTTTCTCAACAGTGAGAAACAAAGGAGCCGCGATCTCCACGAAATGCATCACGACTTAATAATTGATTACGGATTTCTAATTCCTCAATCCCTTACACGTATGTATTAAGAACACGAATTAGCTTGATTTCATGATACACGTTTCGCACACGAATACATTCTCACACGCATTCTAAACTGCGATCACTATGCTCGAGCGTCACGAACGAATGCTCAAGATTTCGTCCACGAAACGTAGGTAACGTAGGAATTGGTTAGATTAGGGCACTCCGTTTCGCAAAAACGTGATTTTCGTTAATTAATTAATAGATCGTGGAGAATGATAGGGCGAAATTGTAGATACGTATGGCTCGAGGTTTCGTGACCGTAGCGCTGCTACTGTCTAATGCCGATTTCGAAACAAATGGAAAATCAGAGGGCGGGGGTGGCGCATGAATGCGACACGCGTCGCGAATTGCCGCATGTGATCATCTCCGGAATAATTAAATTTGATGGGAACGCCTGCGAGACTGTGTCGCGTCGGTAAACCACGGTAGAAATGCTAGACCGCTAGAGTGTCATAAATATCAAACGGAAGATATAGCTGTTGTATCAAATCTTCGTTAGAAAGTTTGCGACAAACACGATAGTGAGCGAATAACGTGAGCGACTTGCCTCCGTGTCGATCACAGTTTACACAGTAAAAATAAATAATTTCTATTTTACGTAGTGAGATGCTAGTAGAAACTTTAAACAGTAATTTAATTAGCTTAAATTATATATTACCAGTTACTGGTTATTACTAGTAGATACTTTATAGGTAGACACTGATAGGTATTTTATAGTAGTTTAATTAGCTTAATTTATATATTACTAGTTACTGGCTATTACTATTAGATACTTTGTAGTAGTTTAACTTTCCTAAATTATATATTACTAGTCGCTGGTTATTACTAGTATATACTTAATAGGTAGATACTGATAGACACTTTATAGTAGTTTAATTAGCCTAAATTATATATTACCAGATACTGGTTATTACTAGTAGATACGTTATAGGTAGATACTGGTAGGCACTTCATAGTAGTTTAATTAGCTGAATTTATATGTTACTAGTTACAGGTTATTACTATTTATAACAAATGTATAGTAGCAGTAACAATAGTTCATCCAATGTTGTATTCGCAACTTACAGCAAATATATTTATTCAATGTATGAAGTTATTTATTAGGAAGCTAATCTCAAATATTCATTCAAACGAAGAACTACGCGAATTCTGCGGTATATCAACTTCTCATTAATATAATCAGTTGTATGACATAATTGAACGAACAACGTGTACAAAATCGTACGAAGTAAAAATTCTACAAACGTTTAACATCAAACGAAAGGGAATTCAACCATTCAACGATAAATATTTCTTTAAATATTCTTTCAATTTCTCATATTTTTCGTTCCTATTTAACGATTAAAGATTAGTTAAAAATTCCTCGACAGAGACGGATAAAATTCTTTATAAAGCTATAAATCCGAAGTATTTAGGGAATTAGGTAAATTACAAGCCAAGATTCATCCTTTAATCCCGAGTTAATTTCGGTCTTTGAAAAAATAGCCAGGGAAACCAGAAATTTCCAACTAAATTTTTCCACATAGAACCACACGTTTTCTTCTTCTTCTACTTTTTTCCTTTTTTTCCCGAAATGTGTAACGTGCCTGGTCGATGATGAAGGAACGACACTAATAAGCAACCAACGGTCAATATGGCATACCGTGTTCACAAGGGTGAAAGTAGGGGTGGGGAATGATATAATCTCGACGATAACTAGTGACTCGCATGCGAGTCACGAAAGCGTCGCGAACTTGCCGAGCGACATGCTGCTATAAGGTCTACGGGCATAAAAGTGTCTGCTGTCGAGGTCTCGGTACCGAGGGATACTTGTCACGATCGGTTGAATTCTCCAACTTCTAAATGCAGCTATAAATAAGTTGATAAAAAATATTATTCTGCGCTATTCAGAGCGAATAATATTGCGTAAAATAATAGAGGCAAGAAAGCCGAAGTGATGGCGACGAATAATGATAAATATTGAAATCTTGCTTCAACTGAATTCCGTGCGAGTAAAATGGCGGAAACTTCGCCACCGCGCGTGTGTATGTCAATCTTTGGACTTACTATGAGTTCCTGTAATTTAATTCATCGTTGTTTAAATGTTCAAGAACTATTATAGACTATGTATGCGTTGTATATGGTTCGTTCAAGAATATATTTAGAAATGAAAAGAAAGTTCCTTTAAATTCTCTGGGAACATTATGTTCGTACTTGTAATTAGCGCATGCATTTGTCATTCTATTTATCTCATTGTGTTTAAGTCGTTAAATCTAAAAACATACGGACTAATATAGCTACTAATGATACATTTGCGTGGGTATAACCATAAAACAAGTGAATAAATAAAAGATTTTACTCATTGTTTTTAAACTACATTAATTACTCTTTCTTCGAGCAAAAATCACAGCTCCAGAATTCAAGTTTTAGTCAAAGTGAATTTACTCTTAGAAAAATTTTATTACATTGCTATGCAACACATGTATTACTGAATATAACAGTTGTCAAAACTATATTGAAATTTCTACTATTTTTAAAGCACATCAATTATTTCCTTAGGAATCCTACTTTATTTCTCATCGTCTCAAAGGAACGCCTCTTAATTGAACACTTTTCAGACTTCTACTACTACGTGCACACGTATGCAACGTATAAAAGAAGATCATACTGAATATCAAATATAATCCCTTTATTGAACAAACCTTATTAAACTTCACGAACACGCACGCCCAGCAGGCGAATCATCACATAAATATTAAATAATATAATCTCTTAAGTGCTATCGATCAGAAGTTCGTGTGACAGCTGCATGAGTGACGGAATTGAAAACATGATAAAACGGAAGTATCCAAGCGTATGAGACACATCCACGTTCTAGTCGTTGACTGGAAGTAATTGATTACTTCCGGGTGGAGCATTTTGGTAATGAAATCGGCGAACCTGGCTCGTTCGCGGCACGAAAGATGGGCGTGCTAACGAGGTTAGAAGGCCAGTTCCGGCCTGTAGTCGGAAGAGAGTAGAACCAGCAAGCCCTATCCTCACCAGTTCAGTACCCATGGAAAACCGTGTTATAACTTCATTGCCCTTTTCGTCGGCAGCTACTAAACTCAGAAATCTTGCATATTGTTCATCTTGTTACACGTCGTTCGTTTCTTCGAAGTTACTGCCTACGTTCTTCAGACTCAGCAGTAGGATATTAGAATATTCGAAGTAATTTATGATACTGACTATTGTTGAATTTAACTCGGCATTTAAATACGTGATTTCGATTTTTCGTTTCTATTCGAGTTTCATATTTTATTTAATTTTATTTAATTTCGAGAAGATTAAGGATACATTGGCACGAGGAATTGCAACTGAATATATGTTTTTGACAATCTGTCTTGTTTCATTTAATTTTAGAAAATTTAAATATGAGTCGATGCGAAGAACAGAGGAAATAGACGCAACGGTAAAGAATATAAATATGTGTAAAACTTGACTAAAGACCTAGCGTTATTATTACAAAATACACGTGAGTAAAATATAAAATAAGCGGACAGCAATTATAAAAGTTCATTTAACACAAGTCCAATGTTTCACGCTTCGTCACTTTCTTCGCGTTGTTAAATATTTTCCACGTTCGTTGACTTTCTCTCTTCATTTCGCGAACAACGTTTCGTATCGCCATCTTGCTAGGCCATTTTTGTCCCTTTACACCTCGCAAAACAGAGAGTGCTTAAATTCATAATAGCCGCAAAATGCGGTGCGAATTTGCGATGTGCTAAAGTTAATTCTTGTCGGCTTTAAAGGGGGATTACACGAGCTGACCACACTCGGACCTTCTTCCAGCCAGCGCGTTAACCCTTTTTCGTCTCTGCATGCTCTCGGGCTAGATTCCGCATGTTTAAGACTTAATATACGCGACACTCCCGTGAAATAACTTAAACCGAATCCCAATAAGCAATGCATGGATGAAAACTTAATACTGTTGCAATGGAACTTGAATATACATGCGTTATTTCGAAGCTTCCACGAAGTACATCTTTTCTAATTTCTACGTAAACATTTAATCTAAAACAAGACAATAATAAGAATAATTAATTAAACATACTGTCAAGTAAGGATAATTTCCTGTGAAAAAGATGTTTTGCTCGTCTTCGTACATATCCGTGTATATTTATTGAAAAGAGTAACTTGAAAAAAATCACTTCTTTTCGACGAAGATTTCTCGTCAAATGGCAAGGAATCATATAACGTTATAATAAATAAATGCAAATTTGCTGTGTTCTGTGTTATGAATTCTAAATGTACTACAAAATAAATTTTCTTCTATTTATTTTCCTTGCAAACGCATTGAGAAATAAATACTCTTTTCGTAATAAATTTCGACGTGTCACTCACATGGTATACAATTTTTCGGAACATTCTTTAAAATTAAATTTAACACACGCTATTGGTTTAAATAAAAACCAAATAAGAGCAAAATGCTGTACTACATTTTTCTTTTAAATTTTACGCACAAATTTTCATTGCAACGTGTTCTCGGTATTTTTGTTACAAAATACGATTTAAAAATTTTTAATGCATATTAATACCGCGCAATATTTTGCAATCAAAATTGAATATGGAATATTGATACGTATACAGTGGCTAACGAAATTAATATTTATCAACACTGCAACGAAACACGACCACTGTATTGGGTGAAATTTGAAACCAATGTAAAACTGTATATAAAATAGAAGTTGTAATATAATTATTGCAGATTTTCATATCATTTTAGTGCAAAATTATACAACGTAAAATGGCAATCCTAAAATTACTAATAAATATTAAAGGTAGTTCTACTAAATATTAAGACTCATTGATATAATGTATGTACTTGTACTTAATATTATAATTTAAATAAATTAAGGTTCATAATATTTATTTCTATACATATTTTTTAAAATTCGTTTTAAACTTGAACGATATAATCATGGTCAAATCTGCGGATATTTATGCATTTATGAGAAACGAAAGCTTGCGTAAAATACATATAAAACATCTAAAAGGGATAGTAAAGAATTAAAATATTTATTATAACTTTCCATGAATCAAACAAATTTTTACGTACGTAATACACTGTACGCATACATTGCTGTTCAAATGTTTTAGAATACTCTACATTCTTACTATTCAATATTCACGTAGATGACAATATGTTTAAATTGCATGTACATTCCATAATGCAATTGTCAACAGATTCTTTCTAAACAGATTTCTTGCATGACCTCAATTTCTTTCAATATTGAAACAATAATTATAGTTCTAGAGGTTTCGAACGAAGGTATAGCTTCCATTAATTCTTCAAAGTATTCGATGAAAGTTTGAAATTGCATAAAAATCCGCAATCCAACTAATTATACTACAACTTTATGAACAAAGAAAATAACAAACTTATCTGTCTACAAATTGTATTTAGACAACAGAAACAATGATAATAATAGTAATAGTAGTAGTAGCAGTAGCAATAGTAGCAGTAGCACTAGTAGCAGTAATGGCAGTGTAGTAGTGGCAGTAGTAGTAGCAGTAGCAGTAATGGCAGTTATAGTAGTGGCAGTAGTAGTAGTAGTAGTAGTAGTATAAGTAATACATAACAGTATAACAATAATAACAGTAATAATAATAATAATAATCCGGTCGGAAATACTTTGGCGCTTTCTTGCAAACCCTATCAAAGTCTGGCCTCTCCACGTGATGGTTACTAGGATACGCGACACCCCCTCCAGCCCACTAGCATTTCCCGTTTTACTCTTCTCCAGACCCGTCTCCTCTCCTCGTCATCCGCCACATCGTGCGCTGATGTATGATTTAATGCTGGTTTCGAGAGTAGACCGAGGAGAGCGTAGAGCGGGTAGACTGGCAACGGAGTAAAGGGGTAGGAAGTACGGGGTGGTTGGGACGGTATAAGGGTTTGTACGGTGTAGTGTTGCAGTGAGCTCATTAATTTACTAGCAAGCGCCAAAGGGTGGCTTAACAAGGCGCTAGCTTCCATTTTATTAGATAAAATTGAAGACACGTTGCAGAATGCGCTTCTTGAACGTGAAAGGCTTACGGATGCCGTTGAACTCGAAAAATGCCTTTGCCTCGCTACATCTTACGGCATAACCGTTGCCGTTTAGGTCATTTACCGGGAGATAATCGCTGATTAATCGCGACTGCGTTCTTTTACGCGCGCTTCAATCTAACAGCTTGCTCGCTTCGTGGACAGAAGGTTCTCCTTCACTCGAAAATATAATGACAGAAAAATATTGAACGAATTTGCTTCCATAGGCGCGACGTGAATAACCTTTTTAATACCTAAAGTTAATAGGTTTGTAATTGGAAAGATTTTTCGGTATGGATTTTTAGGTATTTCAATTGTAATTAATTCTGAAATGCAAAATATAAGACTGCACATAATATGTAGAACATTTTTATTTAATAGATAGAAAAAAATGTATCTAAGTGCCATTTTCTAAATTACATATGCAAAACTGCGAATATTCGTATATATCTGCATTATTATAACAATCAGTGTTGATCATAGAAGAAATAGAAATAAAATGCATGAGATAAAACCATGATATGTTTTAAAAATGGGAAAATACTGATTAAATAGTGTGGAAGGCAGAAGAAATTTCAAAATAAAAATACTATGACATAATTCATAATTTTATCAAGTAGAATTATGTTGAGCAAGAGTATTAAATAAATGTGATAATATATTCCAGAATATATTCCACAAAAATGTCTGATACGTAGGTTATTACTTTTTTCTATACTGTATGCATGCGATTCAGTTTAAAATTTTTTCTTTTGCTATATATTTATTAGCCAAGTCAATTCATATAGTTTAGAATCAAAAAGAATTAATATGAACATGAATGAAACATAATAACAATGATCTTAGAATTAGAGAAAAATGAATTGTTTGTTTGAATGGCATTCGTGTGAAAGTTAACTAATTGTACACCTAATGAAATTGCGTATTGAACAACGAGCAATATTTTAATTATAGTAAGTAAACATTTTTAAATTATGATCGTATAATTTTACGTTTGGAAGTAAATACGAAAACTCGTAAGTCCACACGTCTATAATGAGATTCAAAGAGCAGATTTAATTCGATAGTTCATAAATAATTCAGAATTTCATCAACGTTGAAATTGTACGAATCGATACAAATTAGAAACCCAAACTTTCGTTAAACTATTACACGTACAGTGAAGAACATGTAATGCTGTCGATGTTGAAAATTACTTATAGTTTAAACCATTATAGCTTCGTAAAAGTAAATTGTATAACAATCCGCTCGGTTTTATTTTAAAGCTTAAAGGTTCTACTTTGATACTACTGAGTTTGTCCTCTTTAAAGACGATACATCACTCAGTAAAGTAAAGACATTTTTATTTTTCAGAATCCTAAAAATTCATACATAGTTAAAAATATTCAATAATATTCTTTTACGACTGGATTCATTATGGAGATTGGAGATTGAAATTTTCTCTCATAAATTGCTTAGTACTTGCTAAATGACTTTTTTTCATTATTTCATTGGACTCTAAAAATTAAGATTAGACGTTAGTATTTTTTATCGTTCAAGCCAACTATTCAAAGTTCAGCAAAATGACGATTAAAATAAAACAAGTTTTATGCAATCATTACAAAGAGGGGATTTCATACTTGAAGGTCATGATGAATTTGATTGTTGAAAAATGATTCTCGATATTTTCAGACGCGTTTGAAGTTTTACAACTTTCGAGAATGAAAATACCTTTAATTTTCCACCCACTGTATGATTAAAAAAAGAAAAAAAGAAAGAACGAGATCAGGACCAAAATAAAGATTTTACACTTGAATGAAAGTATACATTCAAGTTTCGAAACATACAAAATGCACATGACACGCAGAAATACATAAAACGTATTACTATTTAAATTTTTCTTTTAAGTTGCATCGTTAAATGTCTGAAATTGCATAAAACTTTCGCAGTTTTCTTGTAACAAATTTGGAATATGAACAATTTTTGCACCGTTAATGGTGAAACGACTCCGTTCGTTAGTCGCGGACATTTTTGGACATTTTTCGACGGAGGCGAGCAATTCTCCGTTTAAGGGGAAAATCTACGTGCATTTGAAGCTAGATATCTGCGGTCAGAGACGTCTCGAAAAATGGCGGGCACGGTAAGGGTCGCGAGACTGGAGAAAAGAAAAAAACAAAAGGACGAAGAAAAATAATTAATGTGGGTGTCTCATGTGCGCTCGCCTGACTCCTCCCTTCCTTCGTTCCCTCTTTCCAGAAGAAGGGTGGGACGAGTACCAGATAAAAAGATAACGAGGCACCGGAAGGCTTCACAGGCCAGACTCGACAAAGGTGCCTAGTAACGTTACGTTTCAAGCTACGTTTCAGCTACCCGTGCATACATTGGCCAAACGTGACTGTACAAACACCGTTTCAAAATACGCTTCCTTGCGAATGTAAACTTCTAGATAAAGAACATAATGCCGCGTAGTTTTTGTTTTTTTCAGTCCCTTTGAACAATGGTCTCTGAGTGTAAATTTGAAACGAATCCGTTAAAAAGCATCCTACGCTTCAAAAAATCTCGCTGTCGTTTCTCTTTTTCCCTACGCGGCAGTTTGTAATTTAAATTATCGTGTAAACATTACGCTGCGTTGCACTACGCTAGTAAATACACGGTCAGATGAAACAAAACATCAGTTAGTTTAGTTTCCAGAATGTTGAAATAAACAGAAATCTTCCAATTGGCGTGGACTTACTCGGTAATAGAATTAATGAGATGTGTGTAATTTGTAGTTGTTAAATACACACACACGCACACACATACGTGATATCAATATGGCAAATACACATTGCAGGTAAATTATGCAATTGCATACCATAGTTGAATGATAGTTACTATTGAGAACTGAAATTAAAGAATACTTTGAATTTATAATCTTTCGGAAGAATTAGAAATGAGGGTATCATGTATGCAGATTATACAAATAAATATTCTAAATATATTGGCAGTTTGTATTAAGAATTCTGTATACATTATAATTCTATATATTATAATTCTGTATATATTAGTCTATATAAAGATGGATTTAAAGATATATGATATATTATATATTTATAATTGAATTCAGATTTCAAGAAAATTAAGATCTGAAACTTGTTAAGCACGTTTTATTTTTCTTGATTTTCTCAAAAATGAAAATCTTGAATATTATTTTTTCTACTCGACTAATTTTCACGTAAAATTACTCTTCGATTGATAGTATTTACACTATGTGTATTTTACTATTCGCATTTATATTATTCGATAATGAAGTGCAGCAGAGTGTAATAAAATAGAATACGAACTTTTCAAATTCTTTTAATCGTTTCACAAATTGTTGGAATAAATTGCAACGAACAGCGAAATGGAAGAACGTTTATTTGATGAAATTTTCGAACTGCATTTTCACGTAAACGAAATTACAATCTTCGGCAGACTTTGTTCTACAGTTTCTTACTCTGTCCTCGTGAATTACGAAACCTCTTTGTCGAAAATTTTTCTCTTTTTCCTCTTTAATCATTCTTTCTATAGTATCTTAATTCTTGCTACTGTGATATTCTTTCAAACAGTTCTGTACCTGTTCGAAGATTTGAAAAGAAACAATCGCTTCTTCAACCGAATAAATGCTTTATTTTACAGCATTGAAATTCACTATTACTATAATATTCTTTTCTTTCCAGAAAAATATACGAAAACACTCAAAACGATGCGAATAAAGTTATAGTGAAACTACGAAATGAAAGGAAACTAAAGTTGCAATGAAATTGCGAAACGAAATTACGCGATAAAGAATAAAAATGAAATTATTAACTCCTCGCTGCGACGAATTCTGTTCGACGAGCGTTTTGCTTTCAACAAAATATCTAATCTCAATTTCGAAATTACCCTTTGTAAATTACACAGCCTTACCGGCTAAGTAACCGGCGGAGGTAATTTCAAATTTCGCCGAAACGAAATTCAAGTTCAGTTCAGCATAAATTACGAAACTGGCCACTCGTAATTTTTCCGTCTAAGCAACGAGGCAGATATCAAGCATACCTGTCTAGAGATTTTCTTTTCTCGCCTATACAAAAACCGAGTACCAACGACCTCGCTGGCTCGCGATATGAACTTCTACATGCAAATAGGCGCAGCTAAACTGCAGGGGAACACGAGCTTTTCTGCAGCGGTTAATTAACTCGAATGGTATTCCCTAGAACGGTGGCACTCGTGGCACGCTTTGGTGCGAAGGGAGAAAATACAAGAGGGGATTGGATGCCAGCATCCGGTTGCTCTTCATGACCGTTGCCTTCTCACAGGAAATAATAAGATTTTCCGTATTTATCCCTAGCTGGAAGGGAAAGGTTGGTTTTCGTCAGCTTTCGTCACACTTCTCGCATCTATGGCAATTTCACGAGAAGTGAAATTTCCCCCTCTCTATCTTACCCGACGTCTTCCATCGATTCTCTCTTCGGCTATCCTTGCATCCTATTTATCACGATGCAACGGGCCAACGTTTCCCATCTATTATCCGTGAATGATAGAACGGATAAATTCTCGATCAAACTTGTAGAAATTGGCAACAACGGCATACAGCCGATATAAAACGCACAACGGCTACTTAAACTACTTTCACGCTTGATTAATGGCGGGTTCTTCGAATGGGAACCGGAGGGAAGGGGGCGTAGCATGAATGAGGTTGACGTTTTCCATCCTTTCTTCCGATTCGATCTGCGTTTCTGTACGATTTAATTCTAGTTTTGAATTCATCTCGTTTTGTACCTTCGGGTACTTTATTTCACGCTAGCTTCAACTTTCTTGTTCTACGTTAGGTGAAACTACGAAGTGGAATTATTTTTTTCAGAGAAGAAACAGAAATTCTTACGAAATTTTGTATTTTGGACGAAAGAGAAACGCTTTTCGCGCTCGAAATTTTATTTGCACCCATTGTTTCGTACGGTAAGTCCAAATATTCTGTCTTCAACCCTTCAACATTGTAAGTCAAATACATATTTATCGCTCACGTTTCCATTGCTGTGCCATGGAAACGGTTCCTCGCTCGTTACATTACGAACATTGACAGCTCGCTTGCTGCTTCGATATTTTCGTAAATGTTCTCGGGCGCGGTGCTTCCATCCTGTCGCGCCATAAAAATTAATATCGACAACATTTGACAACATTTTAAAAGCATCGTCGGCGAACACGCAATTACGTTCGTAATTAGAAATACGACGAAATATACGCGTTCCTACGCGTTCAAAGTAACGAACTACTGGTTCGCTCGGTAATAAACAAACGTGCCCTTTTTGGTAAAACACACGGTACAACCGGCATCGTGGAAGTGGCGAAAAATATAAAACGACGCGGTGGAGAGCGGGCATCGTGTTTTCGGGCAATTAAACATTTCCATTTTCAATTTCTCGTTGGCGCTGAGCGTCGGGGCGCGGTCGGCGGTCAGCCTGTGGCTGACGATCGTTGATTCGTTTATCGCCGATCTCTCTGTTCCTCCAACCTGATATCCCCAGCCTCTCACCTTCTCGCTCTATCTCGTCCCTACGTTTCGTGTGTCGCACCCTTTCCCACGTTCAGCCGCTCTCTCCCCCATACTTCACCCTCTCTCTCTCGCTGCCAGTTCTCTCTCTCTCTCTGTTCGGTCTCTTTGTTGCTTCAATTTTTTTCGTGGTTTTCCATTTCGAGGCAGCCTCGCTTCACCCCCCGGTGGTCCATCGACAATCCCGCCATTCGAATCACCCTCGAGAATCGAACGGATACCAAGCAATTATTTAACGCTGCGTACTACTGTGGCTTCGGTTTGTCTCGTTGAAATACGCCAGAATCCCGCCCCTATCGGGGCCGCCTCTTGTACGAGGTGACAGTTTCATCGATTATCCCATTATCATTGGACGCTGAAAGCCAACTGTGCACTAACGAAATAAATTCGGATATCTCGGCCGACTATTATCTGGTTATTGCAGGTTACCTGCTGAAACGACGCCTGAAAAAGTGTGATTTCGAATAGATCGGCCGGACGGGGGGTGGGAAACGTTACCACGCAGCGAAGTTTGCACCCAGAAGGGGGAGGGGAAAGGGTTGCGTGTATACACGCGTTTTTTATGTTTTTACGTTAATTTTTTACTATTAAAATTGGCTACGTTACGTTATATAGTTTTCAAGACTTACTGACCGATGACGTCAGAGTCACACCGTGTATGACTCTCGGTGCATTGCAATTGATAACGATACAATAGCGTTCACACTGTTTTTCAGCACGAATAATGAAAGTAAAATTGAAAAAGGTTTGAAACTTTGCGATAATATAGTTCTCGCGATGCTAGCGATTTGAAGGACAATGAAAATACTCGAACAGAAATTTGACGATTTTATATTATTGAATATATATCTAGTATAAAATAATATTGTTTTTTCATTATTTTATATTAGAATATTCATAAAATGAGATTTCTTGATATGTTTCGATCAAAGATATTTTAAATAGACAAGGGAATTCGAAAATCGCTGAAAAACCTTGAATTAATTGATAACAATCTTCTCCTATAAGTAAACGAGATTCTGATTGTAAACAATCAGAAATACTAATGTAAACAGATATGAATATTCTATTCGTAATTAATAAAGGAAGTAAGTTATTTCTTAGATTGATGAAATGACAAAAGAATGAGATTGGAATAAACTGTATAATTGGAGACAGTATAAAGACTTGTTCTCATAATGATTTTTCATAACAATATATTATTCAATTATGAAATAGAAATATTCTTAGCTTCAAAAATATTATTAATACTATAATGTTAAGCAGAAGTTTAGAATTTATAAAAGATACGAGAGACAAACTGTGAATAACGATAAGAAACTCTGACAACTGATAATCGCTGTAAATCACTCATTTGGTGTATTCGTAACGATGTACAATTGTATGAATAAACGAACGTGTAACTTCCAAGTTGTAGAGTTGAGAAACGTATGCTTGCTCGATCGCACAATCACCTCTTGGATTCAGAGTATCCTCTCGATCAATCTTTCGTGTAATAAACGTCCTCTTTTGTATGAAATCCCATCGTACGTTTCTCACGAAAGAATTTAAATTAAAAATTGTAAAGCTGTATAAATTTCTTCAAGGTACAGAAGAACAGTACACCTATTAATTTACACTCTTTTCGACTGCGCTACGACCTCATACGATTTACAGAGTTCAGTGATTGATGACACTGTGGCATTATATGATATCCAGCGGTCAGTGATCGATGACGCTATTGTGGCGTCATGTAATTTCCAACGGTTAATAAGCCACGATACTGCCGTGTGATCTTCAGCACTCGGTGATCGATGATCACTGCCGTACGATTTCCAGCGAACCATAAATTCTTAGCTAGGATGAAAGTCGCTTCAAAAATTACCCCCCCCCCCCAGTAGTTGTTGCAGCATTGGAACAACTACTTCGCGCGGCGTAAAATCAACTATTAATCGATGAGCAGCGAGAGAATTTTCGCAAATGGGACTTCCTCCCACCCCGGGGCAACTTCATATCGAGCGTGGACGATATCCAATTAAATGAAACTTGCATGGCAGCTTGTTCGTTATAATTAATAATTAAAGTGACGAAGGTAAACAATTACAGATGATACGCGTACACGGGCGGCAATTAATTAGATGGCTGCCGCGTGAATACCTATTGCAACGTGTGATTATCTTAAAGCTCGGAATACAAATCAGTTTCCAATTACCGGCCGGTTCGATGGAATTCCCATGGCGTTCGTTCGTCACGCAGCCAGCTGCTGGCTGCTGCTGCTGCTGCTGCTGTTGCCCGATTCACAACGGCACCCCGGCACACCGACTCGATGAATTTTTTAATGAACGCAACCCGCGTTCAAGTCTCTTCAGAGGCTCATGATTTATTTCAGTTTACCATTTGTACGTAGCGTAGTAGTTCACCAGCGAGCGGAACCAGCTATTTGTAGCCTAGCGGCAAGCTACTGGCTGGCAGAAACGCTGGCTGGTATTGTGTTAAGACCATCTTGGGAGCAAGCAGGTGCTTCGCAGTCTCTGTCCCACAGGAGATATCAGATCCTCGCAAACTAGGAAATATATCTCGTAGACACAGGTTAGCCCGTGTCGCCGGTGGAAAACTCCGCTCGTGAACGATCTTGAATCGCGTCCAAGGAAATACGATCGTTTTGATTGCTCGAATCACCGCTGCGGTGGCTGAAATGCTCGATCATTCTTTATTTCCGGCCATTATTTCCAGTTATATCTGTGAAAACGTTTCGCGTTGATCGCGTGCAACTGTCGCTACCGTCACGAATGATTAAACTACTGCTCAGGTGCGTTCCTTTATCGCGGACATTTTGCCTTCCTTTCCTCTTTTCATGAGTTTTTTCGTTTTCTTTCTTTCTTTCCCTCTTTCTTTCTTACTTCTCGTTCACGCGCGAGGTAATTAATTAATGCGGATTCATTTGTAGGTCGCACGAATTAAGTTTCATCGAAGGAACTCATATGATAGTTTATCGCGGCCCCGGGAATATTTATGAAGGGATGGTGCCCCCATAATATTTGCTAAGCGCCGTAATTCTGCCAACTTCGAGGGAGGGAGTGGGAGGGAGAGAGGTGGCCTAATTAAACTTACCGGCGAACTATTAAATATTTTCAAACATATGCAATATCCGCTCGCGTTTAGTGACATCGTGCAATTTAGCCTCTGGAGGTCAGATTTGACGAAAATCAGTGAGACTTTGTCATCCTAATCGTGGAAAAATTATCCGTATCGTGCAGTTTTTGCTGTACAGTTTTAATTCGTTCAAACATAAACACACACACACACACATATATATATAGACGATGCTCCAGTTATTCAAAATGATGTTGGCAAATTCTATGAACAAAAGAAAATGTTATATGAACATAAATAATTTTCTCAAAGATTATAATTTTTTCAAAATATGGTAGTTTTTTTTTCGAAAGAAAATACAAAGAGATTGACGATATTTATGTTAATCCTCTAATCCTTAAATTGGGACTCTTCCTGTTTCAAATTAGTAAATGGGTAAATTAAATTAATGTAGTTGCTTTATATGTTTTAAATGTAAATTGATAATTATATTACTACGAATTTTCATTCTCACACTCCGGAGAAATGAACTTTTATTGTTGTTTTTACGGTTCCAATATTGATGCGTACAGATTGTATAGCACCAATATAATATTGTAAGTTCTGGAACACTTTCAATGCTAGAGAAACTAGTACTGATTGTATATTTTTAATAAATTAATCTATTTCTAATAAAATTCGAACTAAAACTTAAAGTCTATAATTGAGAACAATCAATGAGTTAAATGTTCCTCCTTGACACGCAATTATTCTACAAATAAAAGCAAATAAATGATATAATCTCTTGTGAAGGAAATAATAAGTAAATTGTAAACAAACAAATGCGTAACAAATATATTTCTAACATCGAACATTTAGCTACGACTAAACAATGTCAGCATTTGTTACCTCTGACTAATATCATCCCTGCAGTAGAAGGAACAATAGTATATGATCGAAAGAAAATTACATCCTTGATGGTAGCACATTGATTGTATACCAAGTTCTTGACATATCGGTTACATCGAAATTGGTAGATCAATGATCGGTAATCACGAAGGTTACGTGGCTCTCGTTACTAATCAATGTAATGGAGTACGACGAGCATCTGGCATAACAACGACGATGCCCGAGTTACTGTAATTGCTTTGGCTTGTTGCTTATATATGTACATATATAGAATACCTGGTCGGAACGAGAGACGCGTTATCATTGTAAACATGAGCATGGCGATCTGAATTACGGAACGAAGAGGGTTTAGCTAACAGATATCTGTTTCATCTTCGAACAATTTAGATATACCTATCACTAATAGTTACACTTACAACAGTCACAACAATCGAACAGTCGTTAGTGAAATAATAATGTTGTTAGCGTGATTCGTTTCAAATAATTACGATTGATGAACGTTCTCTTATTATTTACTAATTTTCTGCAATTTTAATGTTTCACATTCATTTCTAATAAGCAGCTGATGTTCCATGAAATTCGCACAAGATTCTCAATGTATTTCAACTGCTGTGTTTCAATAACGAAGAGACATGGTTAATTTCTGTAGATCATCGTTCAGCCAGAATTTGAATTGTTCTAATATCAGCTATTCTTTTTATATAAACTTCAGATCGGACATATGTAGCTTTATCACACGCTTTAATACTAGACTGCAGCAAATGAAATGATAAAATTCTTAATGCAAGTTTCATTTCTACGTAATATTTCCTCCAAGTATTCTTTACATCAATATATTTCTCTGATATTTATAATACATTGCCTGTTCACACAATATAAATTTAAAATTTCTTCAACACGTATTTTCATAAGTAAAAACAGAATTGAACTCTCGCAAGTATTGAATAATTTTCACCTAGTCCCTTCCCGTTCAAGGATAATGAAAAACCAGTTCGAATAAAAACACGTTCTTTAAACTTTGAATTTCGCCCGTGACTTCAAACATTCTTATCTTCAATGCGTGACATCTTTTGTTCTGTGTTCAGTGTCTCTCGTTTCTCCCTTTCGCTTCGATTCTCGTTCCATCAATCAATTTCTACGCGCGACAACGATTTCGTTGAAAAAAAGAAAGGCAGAGTTATAGCAGCGACTCAATTCGTTTGCGGTTATTTCGACATTCGGTGCGTTTCTTCACATTTTCGTTAAAACTTTCGTGTTGAGAATGTAATCACTGTTTTTATGTCATCACTTACTTAAAGCAGACGCGGTTTCAGAAATGAATATTCATTTAACTTTTACAAGTTGCTGGCAAATATATTTAACACTTGTGTTAATCTAATTGTACATTGTAATTAATCTTAACACTCCCTGGTCTATAGATTCAAAATTTAATTATTAATTATTAATGATTTTTCACCATTTCATGAAGCACACTTGTAGCTTCATTCAGATTTATTTTTGCGATAGCAATAAAATTACAAAAGGTGTGATCATTCTTTTTTTTATTTACATACGTGTGTAATATCGTAAACATTGAAATTTAATAATTTCCAACAGACACGATCGAAAAAGTGTGAAAATCTTTGAAGAATTATACTGAAGTTCAGAGAATGTGAATTTTTTCCTTAATTGCTCGGCAATACTATAAAGTCCTATAAAAAATTAAATTTTTATGACCTTTTCAAGACACAAATACATAATCCACTAGTAATTTTTCGTTTATATAGTAAGAATTCCGAAGTAATTACAATAAGTGTAATTAAAAGAAAAAACATTTCATCGATTTCCCTACTCTTTGCTTCAAGGAGTTACTCGATTCGTCAAACGAGCGACACAATATCGAAATATCCACGAAATAGTTAATCGTCCTTCGGTTCACCCGTCCTGAAATAATTCAACGTGCGCGTTTGTCGATTTTCATAAAGTCGAATGCTCGAGTTAGAGCACGCGATCTATTCTTAGACGACGCAATTCGCGCATTGTCATTCCGACAATTTTGCACGCAAGCAATCCGAGCTCCAATAAACCGAGATACAATATATATATATATAGTGAAACGGGAGCAAGGAGAAAAAGATGAGACCCGGAGAATCACGAAAGAAAACGGGCAAAACGTGGAGAAGAGATCTCTGGATCTCTGGAACGTTAAACAGGCATCGCGTTGCCCGCGGGATTAAAAACCTCGGTAAAGAAATACAGTCATCGCTGAAGTTCTCATTTGCAATCTACTGCCGGCGTCCTCGTTACGATTCATTCTCTCTTAAGACAACAGCGGGGGGAAAAACGGAAAGATAGAATCCCATGTAGTTTCCAACAACATTTAACAATTTGAAACAGTTTACAATTAATAACATTAAACATTTGTTGTGAAAAAAGGAAACGAGGTTCCGCGCCACTTTATGAAAATCAATTTGTTTAAATTAAATTGTTCCTTGTGAACGTGAATTTATTATTAATTAAAGGTTGCATGTTGTTAACAATTGCTTGTATTCAAGCGTACAGGAAGTAATGCTTCTGATTTTATTTATGAAGCCCTGTATTACAAATCTTTATAGATACAAATACTACTGAATGAAGAATAACGTATTGTAAACTAAATTTCAACGTCATTTTAAATATTCAAGTTGCACGTCAAAGTATTAAAATTTAGATCTCAACCTAATAACATATGAATGTTGTATAAATAAATTGAACAACATTTCTTGTAACTACTATGTATGAAGTATATCATTTCCAAGATTACATGATATATTTACTATTTAATCTTATTTCATAGAAGACTGTAAATCTGAAATAAATAAATATATTTTACAGAACTTGAATGAAAGTTAATTTTATGAAAACAGTAGAAATTGCCGTTGAACTTATGCGAATGGTGGTTACAACAATTTATTAATTGTATTAAGTCTGGTTTGCCAATAAATTGAATGAATCAATGTTTGTTATTATTTATATATAAAATTAGCGAAGTTCTTAAAATATAATCCACTTCTCTCGTTAAGAAGTGAACAAATATTATGATTACTTGAAAATTACAAACAGAAATGAAAAATGTTTTACCAAACTATTACTGAACGTTTTCTGAGAGAAATGGAATAGTATTGAAACTCTGTTGTAACGTAATAACAGAAATTAATGACAACAACTGATAATCAAAGTTAGCCAGAGTCAATGACCAATTTTCCAATAGACAATTTTACATCTCGTTGGTTCTTCATTCCATAAATTCTCCAATCCGATAATCACCCTTTTTAATATGTGTACTCATTAAGTTCTAATTCTACGTGATCATCTCTATTTATAACTATCATCAAAGACAGAAAATAACACGAATAACGCGTAACGAGGATACTGCGAAACACAAGCAGCAAATTATACACCATATTAAGGGAGATAACAGAAAATTTGCAACTAGACCTAAATCGGCCAGCTATTAATGGCTAGCGATAGCCGAATTTGATGACCTAGCAATAATACTGTTAATTATTGGCCGATAACTACGATAAACTTTGATAGCCATCGTGATTATAGCGCGCTCGTAGAAACTGACCTATTTACCAAAACCCTTTATCTCTTGCGTCACGGTGCTTCTTCTTTATTCGTTTCACGACGAAGAAAGGGAGAAAAATGTGTAAGTAACGATCTTAAATGATCCCATGATTCCAAGTACAGAAAGGCGTTCGACATGCCATAAATTTGAATCTCTCTGCTACGCTGCATGCGACTTTTCCGAATAAAAGAAGCAACTTTAGATTGGCCGTTCAATTAACTGAGAAAAGCGAAGTGAAACAAATGTGACGTCGCGTAAGGGATCAGCTCTCCAGTCAGTAGAAAGAACACGCTATGCACGCTTAACCCAGTCTGACACAAGTCTTTGCGGCTGACTAGTCAGCTACGCTATCTACTCGCTGTACTTCTAGCAACGATATACATTTGTGATTTCTCATTTAAAAGCTAGCATGACTCATTGACTCAGTTGCCTAAAAATCCTCGTGACCCTCGTCTCTCCTATTACCGTGCACCTTCATCGTTTCTTCCCCCGTCGGGGGAAGCGTCGTGAAAGAAAGAGAAATAAATAACCGTGCCATCGATGAACGACGAGATCTAAAGATCAAAGAGGAGACGGCAGCAAGCCGAAGGAAGCAAGCGTCATGATTCAAAATCCAGAAAGGCGTTCGTCACGCACGAGTACCTGCTGTGCACGGTCCTTATATTCCTTCTTGCCTTCCTGTGTATACCGTGTACTCTCCCGTGTCCGTTCACGTCTCACCTGAGATCCAGCTGCCCGTGAAACGGGCTTTCAGAGAGAGAGCACGGCCAACGCCTTTGAACGACGAGGGCCTGCATGTTGTTGCAGAGAGATCGTGTGCATCGTTCGAGGAAGAGTCGAGGCAAGTTGAAGGCAGCAGCAGCAGCAGAAGGAGATGGAGCATGGTTCGACGAAGAGGAAGGTGTACACGGGTCGAGGAGTTGCAGGAAGCTGGCGTCGGTGGAGGGTTGAAACGATTTAGAGGGTGGGGGGTTAACGACCCCGATAGTCGCGATAGGACGTGCGTGAGCCCTCGCACGACTGATTACGAGTGAGCGACCCTTTGACGATCACGATCGACCAACTTGATGCACGTGAAAGTGGGACAGGCGGCTGGATGGAAGAGAGAGAGAGAGAGAGAGAGAGAGAGAGAGTGAGAGTGAGAGAGAGAGAGACACGGTTGCACATGTGATCGATCCGAGCGTGAGCGTCGAAGAGAGCATCGCCTTAGGGGCTCTCCAGAGTGAAGGGGTTAGTTACACTGATGCGGTGTACGCGGCTACTATCGTGTAGATAAATCACCGGATGTACTTGGAGGCGCTCACGTTGGGGAAGACGTCGCATTAACGTTTTTGCCGCGGCGCGAGCCGCAGTTCCACCGGACGTTCCGCGTTCGATCACGGCCAACCGAGGCGTTCGACGCGACGCGACGCAGTTTTAGATCGGATCGTACTGGATTACGTGCTCTCTCGTTCCGCGAAATGAAAATTCGCAGGATACCACTGGAAACCCCATATTGTCCCATCGATAGCGGTATAATTCTATCTTTATCGCAGTCGTTGTTTAATGTCTATTTAATTGACAAAACTAACTCGGAGAATATCTCCCCCAGTAGTACTGAATCACGCTGAAGATAAATTTGAATCGATATCATTGTAATTCGGTCAAATTGAATTTCAATTTTTTAAACTAAAGATTAAACGTTGGATACGAGTAACAAAACGAAATCCTATTGACAGAAACGTAATACTGTCTTAATCGTGTCTTTATTGTTTGACATCTACTTGCAATCAGTATTCTTGTCCATCCGTTGTCCTATAATATCGAGACATGCTCGCGAAATGAATTAAAGTTTCGATTTAAAAGGAAAACTAAATCGCGAAATTTAAATTCTAAATTGAAACATTCATTTAATTTATATCTCCAATACTTTACATATTATTGACAAGACGTCACTAAGACGAGAGTTAAAAATTTATAAACATTTTCGAAAGAACCAAATAATTATATTTTTTAAGTCAAATTCCCTAGCGTTATTAAAAATTTTATTAACAAAGTTTCATTTAGTCAATTTCATTATTCATACGTATGTAATTCAAGTTTTAGAAAGTTATTGCACTTATTACGTTACAAAAATTACTAGACCTTTCATTAGGTAATTCAAGGTATGAATGAATTCAATGCCAAAGAATTTACAGTCCGGCAGTGTTAATTCATTTAAAAAAGAAAAGGTTCAAGCTTCTAATGAAATTTATATCATATTATCTATGAGGTTTGGTTACATATACGTATATTATTGAATACGAGGGTGAATACAAGTAAAACTCTTTCATATAGAAGTCTAATGACCGCGCATATTTAATGATGCGCTGTTATCTGATTTACGCTCTCCCTTATTACCCCTTTAAATCCTAGTGATTGCAGAGAAAATAGTATGTTTGTTTTTAAAGTATATGTCATACAGTGTAGTGAGTCCTAATAATGAGTCAGAAAGCTTAAAACTTTTAAATAATCGATATTTATCGTGTAAATATCATTAAAGTTTATTTAGTTATTTTCGTTCACAATTTAATTGCTTAATGAATTGTGAATTATTGAGAAATGAATTTTTATACAATTATAGGAAATCTAAAAATCGTGTACAATGCAAGAAGAATTTCATGAAATGTTGTGCTTTCCGTAATATTGTTATATGAAACAATTTTCTATCAGTTATTATTTCTTCAATTAAACCTCAAAAAAAATTTCGACTAATTAATGTCAAAAGTGAGCCAATGATTAAAGCGAGATTGCTGTATTAGAGAAACGAAAGTTCAATGAATAAGAAAAAGTTTATAGTGCAGTGAATATTATTTATATATTTTACAAAATATCAATGAGATCTTTAGAAATAAAATTTTGAAATTAACGGTAATCTCATTAATATTCTACAAAATTTTTATAGAACACTGATCGTTTCGATTACTTTGGTATTTCTATCCAGAAAAGAATTTTTCCTCTATAAACTTTATATATAAAAAAAGGAGACTATAAAACAGTTATTAAAAGTTATAATTTCGAAGAAATAATTACGATATTAATTGAACACTGAGAATAGATCAATTTTTCCAGTACTCGTGATACAAGAATATTGGAGCAATATTTGCGACGGTATACTATAGATCATTATTTCTACAAATTTTCAAGCGTTATTGTGTTTAATGCATGCGTTTCAGCCATGTCATTATAAAGGTATTTAAATGCAAAAACAAATGCAATGGAAACACGGTTATTTTAAATACACGCTATATTAAACTCTAATGGAATTCTCGATAAATAAATTTCAGCGTATGATTCAACGAACAGAGAATCGTGCTTTCATTCAGCTATAATACTGAAGAAACAAAAAAAAAAAAACACCACATACTTTATTTCAATTACTATTTAATTTCAAACTCATTCGATTTTACCTTCGCATACAGTTTCCTTTGTTGAAGATAGAAGTCTTTTTCGAAACGAATGAATAATTGTACATATTTTATACTATGATGAGGCACGTAATAGTGCATTTAAATCGAACGAGTACTTACTTTCGAGAAATTTTTATAATAATCGCGACGGGTGTGCTTTGGTTCAAGAAAATATACCGAACATCTATCACGAAGAAATTTTCAGAATTCTATAAGTACAATAATAAAATACGACTGATATGTTTGCATTGGAAAGATTCTGAAAGTGTATACAGAAATTACAAGATACTCGTTGCAAACATATATTTAACAAAAGACTAATGTATGCGAATAATTTCAAGTTGAAGATAATCATATTGAATATTAAATTTATTAATTCAATTGTAATTACTTTATTAAATACCTTATAACTTTCTTGTATGTTCTCAGATTTTACGTCATATTTGACCAGTACAATTACGTTAGTTGAGATTCGCTAGTATTAACGAAATTTTAGAAGATTTTTGAATAAAACACCTAATATATTTATAAATTTATACATTCGTGAGCAACTACTCCCCATACTCTCCAATTATTCAAGAGCTATTCAATAGAACAATTACATTTATATGTAAGAATCTTGAAATACTTTTTCTGCCTGAAAATCCTCATCAGATTGTATTGAAATACAGTATGTAGTTACTTCAGACAACGGTATAATTACAGTCGTACCCACAATAGTCAAGTTATTCGTGAAATACGGGCTGGATTGCTCGAAAATACAATGAAAATTGAATCAACGAATGTTTCTTCTGAATAATATCTAATTTGAATGAATTAGCATTAACATGTAGAATGTTCATCCAGTGTGTACCTTTTTTAATTAATATCAATCCCTTAATTAATTAATAGCTTTGTAATTAATATCGATGCGACGAAGAGTAATATACGAAAAATCTATACCTATTGATTTAGTTATCGTCTTTAACCTACGCGTTTTTGAATACTTGCTAAAATCACAACGTGTAACAAATTGATTGATTTACTTACACGTAATTCCTTAATAAACTAACTGTACCTGGGATTATTCGCGAAAACTTAATTACAAATTACAAACGCTCAAAGGGCACGGAAACTTCAATATTTACCGAGATAAAAAAACAAACTAGCGCTCGTTCGTTTACGCCTAAGCGATGAAAAAAAAAAAGGGAAAGAAGATCGACGGTGAACGAATTTAATTCCCGGTTGGCTTCTTGAAATTCCGAAATCCCGCTGGTCGAAACGCGGTAAGTGAAGCAGGAAATGGGTATAGTCCGCGATAACCGGACCTAATCAGGATACACAGAACATCGTTCGTGAAGTTATGCGAGATATAGTCATTTGTGGACCCTTGGATTCGTATTTATGTTTGTAGCCGCCGTTTGGCAGCGGCGCGGTGGCAGCGGCGGCGGTGGCGAGAGTCTCGTGGAATTGAAATGCAAATAGTGGGATTCGGGATGCAAATTCCGGTTGCACGGGGTAACGCCAGCCAGCCATCCTGAACGAATGAGCGAACGAACGAACGAACGAACGAACGAACGAACGAAACACGCGGCCCAGGCCAGGCACGGGATCAGTTCAGAACGGAACCAAAAGGAATGGAACTGAGTGGACTGCGGATAAAATGAGAGAGCTCCGACCAGGCGGAGAGCAGAGGGGTGAAGAACGCAAACGGGGGTGGCGGAGAGAGGGTGAACGATGAGTGGGGGACTGAGAAAGAAAGACAAAAAATTGATTGCAATTCGGCGCCACTCTCGGCTTGCTCGAGATAAAAGTAATGCGTTTCGTGCATAACGAGTCCCTCCGTCTCTACCCAACCCTCTTATCCTCGCGTGTTACTCTCTCTCTCTCTCTCTCTCTCTCTCACCCTGCAACCGCCGACTCTGCTTTATGCCGCCTTATTTCGTACTGTGCCACTTTGTTTTCAACTTTCCTGCTTGCTGCTTTATGGACTCGACGAGTAAGTTTCGATCGTTTCGATATCTCGCTGAACGATGAGACTAAACGAGCTAACGAATTATTCAGAGTGGCACGCTGAGAAGATAGTCAAGGCTGCGTAGAAGGAGCTGCGTAACATTGACTTTCATATGGTTTTCGACGTGTTGATTTTTCTCTACGTTGCGTACTGCTAAATATATCGAGGAAGCTTTAATCGGAGAATGAGTGAAATACTTTTTGACGTATAATGGTAAACTTAACGTATAATGCTCTATCCACAACGCGAAGAATTAAAATTTTTTGTTTTCTAGAAAACATGCCTGTTAATAATTGGTATTATATGTACATATTGTAACTAAACTGTTTTGTAACTAAATATATTATATGTTATATTATATTGTAATTAAATATATTATATGTACATATGACTACATGTGTAACTGAATTAATTATAGTAATAATTAATAATTGATGTTATTATACTTATGACTGTTTATTAATATAATCAGTAAGCGATATTATTGTATTTGAAAATCTTATTTCTGTAAGACAGTATAAAATTCTTGATTTTTATATTTATTTCGCATGTAAAGGCACTATGTTCCATCGAAACCTCGGATATAAAGCTTTGTAATGATACGAAAAATCCACCGAACGTAATACGGAGCAATCCAATTTGAACGTGAATCCCGAAGCAACGGAAAGCAACGTGTTTCCCTTGTACAATATTCGCTATAGTACATCACGATGGTATATACGATGAATCCAGGAACTAAAGACGAGAATTTTTGACCATCGTGGCAGAAGGAGAAGATCATTTCGCTAGAGTGTACAACGCAGATAGAAACGCGCGCTTCTGCATTGGACAATGGCATCAGCATCGAAACATTTAACAATCCCTTCGTTCTCTTCTGTCTCTTGCCTATCTCTTCTGTCCCGGATACAGGATCGATACTTTGTAATTATATTAAGCAGAATGTCGGCGGCAGTGGCTGGCCCGCAGCACGGCTTATTTCGACATAGTAGAAGTATCTCACTGCATGGCGATGGACGACAATCGGGGACGGTTAACGGGAAGTAATTGGACACTCGTAGTTACCAAACCAGCGAAGCACATCTGTAATTCGCCGGATGAGTAGAGGCCCGTTGTGTCAGTATTAGCCAGATTCTGTTTTGCATACTATGCCGTATGGCACTTGCCATACGTCGTGCATATCAATTTTATGTCACGTTTCCACTTATAACGTTGATTCGATTAACGCAATTACGCAAGTAGCGCGATTGGAAACTTAGCCGCGTCGTTGCGCCTTGCTCTTGAATGTGTAACGACATCGAGATTACCCAGTGTTTCTCTGCGTTCGTTTCATGACGCTAATTATCACCGATATTTTGCCTCGGCCCTGTTGAATTTTGATGCACGCTTCCGATACCATTAATATTACAACGGAAATTTTATAATCCCGGGGGCTGTACGTGCGTGAGCTGGTCCGAAGTTACATGTTATACCTACGTCAAGCGGAATGACTATAATTAACGAGTTCGGGGGCGGGGGAGGTAATTCGCTAGAACAGCGGATGAAAGGAAGATTAAAATTAGTTTATCCTTTTTTTATCGGTACGTTTGTAATAGACGCCTTTTCATCAACATTCTGTTCTGCTACACGAAAGTCTTAACATCCTAGAATTCAGTATTTATCGTAAATAATGAGATGCTTCGATACTTGCATGAAAGTATCGTTCAATTCTTTCAATCATCTTTAACTTGTATTTATTCATTGCTATTGATTGACATTTAGTTCCATAAAATTTTTGAACTTTCTTTTGCCCGCCAATTTTACATTCGTGCGGTACAATTTGCATTTACTTTATTGAAAATATTTATACTATTATAGTAATATTTCGTTTATTCGTCTTCTAAATGAACAGCACAGCAACCAGCTACTTTGCAAGTAATTTTCGTCATAGGCAAGTTCTGTTAACCACTGTGATTTCTCCTTTCCTTAAAATGTCTTTAAGCCAGATGGCATGACGTAACAAGTTATAATAACTGAGATAATTGATAGCAATTGCGATGTGATAAAATTGAAACGTTATACATTCATAATTTCTATTTATTAGTCTTCGATCGAATCGAAAAATTCGAATCCAAATTCCGCGTCTTGAATTTATTTATTCTTTCCTCTTCTTTTTAAATCGGAATCATATTTCGTACAACGAGGTTGATTCGATAATGAGGATGAGTCGAGAATTTATAAAATATGATTTGAGCGTCACTGGTTGTTGTAACATTAATATCATAAACATTGTTACGAAAATATTTGTTCCTGCTCTTATTTTGACGCTATATCGTGCGTATAAAACTATTTACATTCAATTATTTTAATTCGAGCAGACCGATATGGCTTCTGAACAGTTTTCCTGAAATCTTAACGCTTTGAGCATTAAATGAAATATATCAAAATGCGACTGTATTCTTAATTTGTTACACTTAATTTCCAACTTGGTATCAAATGTTTACATGGTAATTTTCGTGCATACTGAATGAAACGTAATATTACGTAGATACAAAATACTCCGACAAAAAGTGAAACAGAGCGCTAGCAGAATTCCAGATAAACTGGAATATATTCGCGATAGAGGATGAACAGTATCTGGAATATTTGAAACATTTTTATTTACGCGACAAGTATCCCGCAGCTTTTCACCGTGGCGAACCGGCGCGAAAGTATATCGCATTCGGGCGGGAATTTGCATTGACAAGAGTACATTCGACGGTTTTTAGTTCTATCGATTTGCCGCTTAACAAGGGCAACCGCGTTGGACCAGTATGTTCTACGATGGTGAAGCTCGATGGACGGAAAGGGGAAGAGGGTGTCAGGCTGAGCATGCTGGTAGCTCGGCCAAGCGAGTACCATCGATTACGCTGAAATTAACATTTAAAAGCGGAAAATTTGCAAGTGCCAGGAAGGCCGACGCTGTGTTAACGCTGTGTGCACTATATACCACCGTACATAATGCAACCGAGCCGCGCACACACGCGCGCGACCGCGCTCTCGTTACTAAACGCGGGCAACCCGCGAATAAAGGGAAAGAGAAAGAGAAAACATAGAAGAGAAAGCGAGATATTGGATTGGTCGGGAGAGAGAGAGAGAGAGAGAGAGAAAGAGAGAGAGATGACACGCGAGAAAAGAAAGAACGCAATGGAGAACAAGCGAGCCGAATGGTGCGGGAATAACGTTAAGGAGAAAGCAGGAGGAGAGATAGAGAGAGAAAAAAGAGGCAGAAGGCTGAAGAAGGAGAGAAGGCCACCCTCGCTGCTAAATGTAAATGTCCGGCATTTGTTACTTTGCCTGTATGACCCGCTGTTTGTTTGTATCTGCGGTACGAGTGCACCATGCTGGATGAGGCGGAGGAGGAAATGATGGAGGTGGAGGACGAGCAGACACTAACAACAGCGGCGGCGTGTAGCTATGTTCCGAGTGTCCTTTCTTTTTTTTTGTCCTCGCTTTTGCTATCTACTCCTTTTTTTATTTCTCTCCTCCCCTCTTTCTCTTGTAGCCATCCGTGAGTCTCCTGTGCCGTTCTCCGTAAGCCACCGCTTCGCTACGCTCATTTGTAAAATTTTATGGTGGCCCCCGCTGCGCTGTATCCATTACGGACGGGGGACGTCGACTACCGGTGCTTTTTTCGTTTTCTACGAATTTCATTTTAATTACTAACTCATCCGGCGACGCGCGCGCACTTTCATTTCTTGCCATGAATGTCACCGACGAGCGAAATACGTGCGTCAAGGCTAAGACCGGTTACGACAAAGTTAGGATTGCCGATTTTAACTGAACATTCGAGATACTGGATGCGTTAGGATGTAACACGAATTAGCGGCCCATGTCGAATTCAAATAATAGTCTTCGTCAAACAATACGTTGAAAGAGTTGATCAATGCGCTGGCGACTGCTTCACGGACCATAACGAGTGACCAAATCGTATGCAATTATACTAAGAAGTATTAAATTATTAATATATTAGACATTAATATATAGGTATTACAAGTATTATAGGTAATAGTAACATATAGATATTAATATATAAATCAGGTATTAATACTTATTATTATTAATACTAAGAAATTACTAAGAAGTAATAAATTTATTATTTGTTTATAAATAGGAGTTATATTTAAATATATTTGAAGCTGAGGAAATATTGCAATTTCAGGGCTAAAAATGATCGAAATTAATCTGTTCTTTGCTTATCAAATTGGCATAGTAAGAAAGAAAAATTTCTATTCAATCGTGTGTAAGATTCATGTAATTTTGTCTAACGTTACGATCATTTATTTCGAGTATATTCAAAGTTATAGATGCCTATATGTACCCTCGGAAAAGTGATATATATATATATATA
>WIUT01000185.1:0-59198 GCA_010645135.1 Tetragonula clypearis
AAAAATCGATACCAAAGACTATACAAAGCAGCAGCAAATTAAATCGAGACCAAAGAATATATCAAGTTTTCTAAAAAGAAAAGAAGACCAAAATTCGAAGCTAAACAGTATAAAAAAATCGATACCAAAGACTATACAAAGCAGCAGCAAATTAAATCGAGACCAAAGAATATATCAAGTTTTCTAAAAAATAAAGAAGAGCAAAATTCGAAGCTAAACAGTATAAAAAACAAATTAAATCGAGACCAAAGACTATACAAAGCAACAGTACCAAAAGTAAATTAAATCGAGACCAAAGAATATATCAAGTTTTCTAAAAAGAAAAGAAGAGCAAAATTCGAAGCTAAACAGTATAAAAAACAAATTAAATCGAGACCAAAGACTATACAAAGCAACGGCACCAAAAGCAAATTAAATCGAGATCAAAGAATATATCAAGTTTTCTAAAAAGAAAAGAAGAGCAAAATTCGAAGCTAAACAGTACCAAAAAAGCGAATTAAATCGACACCAAAGACTGAGACCCGGAAGATACGAAAAATTTGAAGCTGAAACCAGGAGGAACGGGTGAAAGAAGCCATCGAGATTCGACGAATCTAAGCAATTCCTACCAGGTGTGACCGGTAAACGAGGCCCTCGTCTCGTCGACAACTGACTGGGTCTCACAGGAATCGGAAACGAGGGGGCGTGAAAACGGAAACGTAATAATCACGCCAGTGACCAAAGTGGTCAGGCCTGGTAAATCGACCAATACGTTCAGACGAAGAATCAAAATCACTGCTGCATCACTTGGCTTATTCTCTCTCTTTCTCTCTCTCTCTATCTCTCTCTCTCTTTCTCTCTGGAATCGGCGTCAGAGGCAATCACGCAAATGATGACACGATTGCAGCTGTTTGCCTCGCGTCGATGATCACCGCGCGCCTCTGTCGTCTTCTGTCGTCTTCGATTCGTGCTGGAATCCCGTTTTCCAAAGAATACCTCGGCCCTTTCTCTTCACGAAGTGCGAATCGACGATCGAGGCTCGATATGGGGGACTCTGCGAGTATATCTTTGCGTAGCGGATGAATTCTTTATGAGATTTCTTCGTGACGATCGTGCTGAAATGGATCGTTCAGTGGGTGAACGAACGGAAGTGAAGAGGAGGGAAAATTTGGAGAAACAAATATCGAGAGAGAAAGAGAGATTCAAAAGATGGTCCTTCAAATGGTCCTTGTAATTTTTAATGTGTCTCACTTTTATTTCGATTTTATTTGCACATCTTTTCCGTGAGAAATCTCAGGGCAAGCGCATTTCGTTCTCGAAATTCGAACAATTTGCTCGATATCTTTCGTTCGTTGTATCTGTGCGATATTTTTTGTTTCAAGAGTGATACTTAATGTAAGAAGTAACTGCGTAAAGTGTTAACACATGTTATCGCACGCAATTAAAAAAAAAAGGTAATATAATGAAAAAATAATAAATAAATATTACAAACATTAATAGCATATCGTAGCGAATACTACGAATAAATATTGAATACTAAAAAATAAAAGAACCTTCCGAGACGTCTGATTGAGAGTGCCACACACACACACACACACACACACACACGTGTACACAGCTTCTTAATTTCCTAATACACGTTGTCACATGCCACACGTGTACACGTGTCGTTCAATATTCGCACTATTCGTATTGTCAACTAATGTCGCCACATTTGCGAACGACGCAGGTATTATATGCAAGTTCGATCGCAGTAATACAGAGAGTTGAGAGAAAGAATTGCCCTAAAGTGGCTTCATAAATCATCGTTAAACCGTCTGGTTTCGCTTTGTTATTAAACATTCGATCAGTATGATTGAAGTATGATTTGAAGGGTGGGAGAGACGAAACTGATAATTCCCGTGGTTTAACTGTTCCGAATGAATTATAGGTTTCCCCCGGTCGCGTGCCATTTTCTTCGAACGCGCGTAAAATAAACGTAGAAAGCGGCAGAACCGCAGATATCGTGTCGTAATTTCCACTGTAATTTCGATTTGCTATACCCACGTTGTTCCACGATAATTCTCTCTGCTCTGTCTTTATCGCGATGTATCGGAATCGCCATGGGAAACGCTTAATATGCCGGGCTATGTCTGACTTTCTCTCGACATCTTCCACTGTCAACGCTAGGTCAGCGCTGATTGTGTTCAGAAATTTCGCATAGAAAAACTGAGATCGTCTAGGTCAGGTGTCACCGAACTACGGCCCGCAAACGATACTTGAATTTGCGTGAAATTCGGATACGCGCACACTAGGTCTGGATGTAACTATCTTTTTGCCAACGTCGCTTTCTTTGATAACATTTTTAGTAAATAAATGTGTTGTTTTTTGTGCACTGCATGCCACTCAGCCATGATTAACACGGAATAGCTGAGCTTAGTTTAGTGATTATGCGGTCGTGCATTTTGTCAGCTATGCGGCCCACTGTGAAAAGAGTTTGGTGACCCCCGGTCTAGGTTTTTAAAGCTAGTTCCCGCTCGACTTCTGAAAATGGGGTCGATAATTGTAAAATATCGAACAGAATTCATGATTCTTCGTAATTTTACGACTCTATATACGCATATATATAGAATCCACAGACTGAAGATACTTCTTGTTTTTCTCCTCTTTTGTGGAAATTCCAAATTTGAATTCATGACGGGTACGCATTGTCTGTGGTTCGATCGATCGATCAAAGCGGGTCTCGCAAATGGAATTTCACGATATTGAGTTTACACTGCAAAGCAAAGAAAGCGAAATAACGCTCGTTTGTACGCTCGGTGACGCTAGTAGCGTTCGTTCATCCATTATTCACCGTTCATCCATTTACTTCATTTACTACCTCGTTCACTTCGGTTTTTATCGCCAGAAGAAAAAAAAAAAAAAAAAAAAAACCAGTAACCGGACACTGGACTCGAGGAATGTATCGTGGAATTCTCACTTCTGGGAAAGTGTCTTTCTTCTCTTCTTTTTCCTTTTTTTCCCTTTATTTCCTCTGAATTCCCAACCAGCCGCGCGAAATATATCGCGTGAAATATTGTCACATTGTGACTTATCACGTGGATTTTCAATTTTCAAAGCGTTTCGCAGCGCGAAAGAGGGGAAAAAAGAAATGAAGGCACAATTTTAATAAACGAAAAGTTACAATGAATAATATTTGAATATCCTGCCATTGGAACTGAGATTCAGACCGGTTGTTCTAACATCTATCGTTAGACGCAGAGATCTAACGCTGTCTCAATTTCGAAATAAAAAAAGAAACTCTATCGGTGAGATGTGAAACCTAACCACCGAGTTAAGTTACTTAATCGTCGAGGATACTTATTCGTTGACAGCGATAATTATCTCAAGTGGAATGAATTCGGAATGAAACAGACATCATCGACCATTTGAATCGTTTATTGCTAATATAAATACCATTCTTTTACAAATCGACTGGACTTAATGGGAGTCCATAACACGCATAAAAAATATCGTCTAACCGAGCCTAGTGACGGAATAATGCTACTGCGTTCGACAAATTGCAATACGTTGAGAGAGAAAAAGGAGGAGCAAGACAGGCAGAGAGAGAGAGAGAGAGAGAGAGAGGAGAGACAAGAGAAAAAAAGTGAAAGAACGAGGACTGTGACGGAGTGCTTGTCTTCTTTTTCTTTTTATCTTTCACCTTGTCGAACAATCGTTTTCGCCGATCGTCGGGAGAAAAAGAGAGAGAGAGAGAGAGAGAAAAATATGATACTAGTTTTCGTCAATCGTCCTCGTGTATTCTCTTCATCGTTTGAAATTCCCTTCGCTACATATTTCAATACTTGTGTCTCGCATCTGATCGAAAAATACTATGCGCACGAATGAATTAATTGATTAATTAAATCACGAAACGAAGATCTAAAAGATCTATTTTTTCCACGGTGCTGCTTCGACGCTTTGTTCGTTTTTTTTTTTTCTTTTTCTTTCTCGTCTTCCGTTTCGAGAAAGTGTAAAGAACTTTCTTGGCAAGTCTTCGGATGATCGGCGTTTCCTAACATATTTTTTCTTGCTCTATTTCTCGCTTTCTTTTTTTTTTTTTTTTTTTTTTTTTTTTTGTTCTTTTTGGCTAACGTGTTATTCTCTTAGCTTAATATATACTTTTCTTTTCGTTGAATTCCTTTTTGAGTTTGTCACCTGATCCTAATGCAACTAGCTCGAACTTGTTCTATTAAGTACCTAATAAACGACGTGGCACGATTAATTTGTACAAATTGCCTAAACGATACAGCGCGCGTGTCATTCGAAAATTTTCAAGGCTAAGTTTCATTCGCTTCGTCCATACCATTTTATTCTTTATTTTTTTTTTTTTTCCCACCCTCCTTAAGAAGATACGCACGAGAATTATCCCTTAATCATTTATTTAAATATCGACAAGTTAATTTCCATCTTTTTTTTTTGTACATACTTTATATACATACTCGAGAACTTTTATACCAGCGTTTTTTTCTTTTTTTTCGAAAATTCGTTTGAAATGCACGCGTATCTGCGATCGAGGTAAAATTCTTTCTTTTCCTTTCTTAATTAAGCGGTTTCTAAAGCGTCGCGCTTCGACGTTCGAACGTCGGATTTATCCGAAATCACGTGATTTAAAAAAAAAAAGAAAAAAAAAAGAAGAAGAAGAAGAAGAGGAAGTTCTTTCGTCGAAGACGGTGACTGAAGTCACTTTCGAATCGTTTGCTAAAGTTGTGTCAGCTAATTAGATCTAACTTCGCTAACGCGGACTAATTTCATTCGCGAGCGGGGAACGTCGGTGCAAACGAACACTAAGTTGTTCTTTTAAAAAAAAATCTCCATTCCACTATTCGAGCGAGAAGTTCCTGTACGTAAAGTCTATTATACTGTAAATCAAATTCAGAATTCTTTACAGAAAGAGAAAAAAAAAATATATATATATATATATATTTTATATGTATAACTATATAATATATTTATCATATATTATATATTTATATTATAAATTATTATATGATATATATATTTTTTTTATACATACGTGTACACGTGCGTGTGTATGTGTGTGTGTGTGTGTAAAAGAAAAACAAGAGAATGACGATTACATTCTCGGTCCTCGTTTCTCATCACTGAACACAGTATTAAAGCCGCTTCTGAAACTCAAACTAACCATCCGACATTCTTAAGACAAATATTGATCCATCAGAGAACGTATACGGCGTACAAAATGAGAAACAACCGAGGCTCGTCGCGTCAAATGTCGCCAAAAAATGATCGAAACTCTCGCAGTTTCCCCTCCCGCCCCTCAACGATGAAAATTCAAAGTTCGTTTGTATTCAAAGTATTCCCTCGAAAACCCCCAGCGATCCTCTACAATGTACAAAGAAGAAACAGCCAAGGCTCGTCGCGTTAAAAGTCGAAAGCTGAAACCGGTCGAGCTCTCTTTTGCCAGTCCCTTTCGATGAAAATTAAAAATTCATCCGGATCGTCAAGGTACAATCTCCCTTCCTCGTTCGATCGCGAAGAATCGATGAATCAGTGATTCAGTGTCATCAGTGAGCCCGGCACACTTTGCGAGTATTTTCCGCAGTTTTTACTTTTCTTTTTTTTTCTTTCTTTTTTTTCTTTTTTTTTTTTCTTTTTTTTAATTTTTCGGACAGTTCAGGAATCCCCTTCGAGGATCACACGAAGAAACTCTCCGTCCGAAAGCTAGGACGATCTTCGTGGCTGTTGCTGCTGTTGTTGCGTGTAGAATCCGAATGGTCTGGACTCGGCTGCTGTCGGCGAAGAGAACGACGTGCTGGTGCTCACTGACGGAGAAGTGGCCGACTGGCCGGATCCCGAGGCTCGTTGTAACGATGATTTCTGTTGATTCACGCTGGTGATCGTCTGTTGAGACCTCAGAGGGACCGGAAGCGGCCGTTGCACCTTGCGACTATGATGGTGGCCAGGAGTACGATAGCCTTGATGGCCAGGACCCGTTGGCCTCAATCGTGGCCGTCCTGGACCTCGTCGAATCGCTGGCGCACTTCCTCTGCCTGGAAGGGAACCCAATGTGCCCACTGGACCCAATGGACCTACCGAACTGGGACCGTCGCCTTCGATCGGCCCGGACGTTCCTTGTACCACTGCAACATTAAACAGTGATCGTCGAACTTTCTTTTATCACGCGTGTCGCTGTGCTCGTTGTTCCACAGTTTTCAAGTAAAAAACCAGTTTCCTATTGTTTTCTTTTTTATTATTATTATTATTTCAGGGACTGCTCTTCCTCTTCTACGATTTCAATGTAGGAGACGCTAGATAGCAATTGCCAAAGGATTTTAACACCTCAGGTACCTATACGAACGTATACATACATTTATGGGGGGGGTAGGGAGGAAAAAAGGAAAGAAGATTTCGAGATCTCTCTGTATTCCGAAAAACACGATCACACGTCGGATCCGTGAAAAGGATTCATCGCGGGGGGAAAGGAACGTTTGCCGGCACGTGGTGTGGCGAATCGATTGGATGTTTGCCGGCGTGAAAATCGGCGAGGAAAATCGGCGTGGCCGACGGAGACGATAGGCCTGAAGATAACGAGAGGTATATGCCCGCGAGGTATCGAATCTTTCGCGGGAAAGAGGACGACGACGGCCGGCTCCTGCAACTTTTCACGATTATAATGGCAGATGCAGGGTACGTGAACGGGGCCCTCCATTTAACGTGGAGTGGTCTGACCAGTTAATCGGTTATTCACCGGTACGAAGACAAACTCGAGGATCGTGCCGTGGCATCTATTCGACTGATCGTAAACGCAGGAGCCGGCCACGAGGACAAGCACGCTCTCCGCCGCTTGGGTGCGAGAGGAGACGAGAGGGAAGAAGAGAATTTAATGAGATAGCGAGAGAGAAAAATTCTGGCCGCCGAAGCAGGAGGAAGAGGAGGGTGAGTGACAGGGTCGAAGGTCAGTAGCCGAGCAAGGATGTACGAGGAGGACGGTGTTGCTCTGTCTCTTTCCAACTATCCTCCTTCCTTCCTTTCTTCCTATTCTTTCCCCCCCCCTTTTTCCACTCGCGCACACACTCGTGGCTTCGCGCCGTTCGTTCAAGTCGTCGACATTCCTTGGCACGTTCCCGATCCTTTCGGGAGAACGCTCTTCACAGCCACCTCTCCATAGAGAAGAAGAAGAAGAAGTTTGAGTGGTGACCACTTGGCAACTCAAAGGGCGTGAAGGAAAAGCTCCGGAGGGGCCGCGCCGCGATTTTCTCATTATATACACAGGGGGGCTTTTCTAGCTTTCCGTTGCGCTCGAGATTCTAACGAGATTTCCAAGCAGCTCGGCTTCTCGCCCCGCCAGATCCTTGAACGCGTACGCTGCTGGTACTCTTCCTTCGGGTAACAAAGAGTGTCCTGGAGGTGTGCTTGGTACAACTGCTGACAGAGCGTTGAACCGTTTGCAGAGAAAAGGGGACGCAAGCGTGTTTCGAGATGCATCGTCAGAGAAAAATGAAGAATCGTCTTGATCTTGTTATTCGCGCGTATAATCTAAAATATCCGTATCGATTAGGATAGTAATTAAACTAACAGATTATTCTCTATCAAAATGTTCCTTTTCAGCCACCAACCAACAGGATAACCAACGAAATGGATTCATCGTCGTACAGTCTTCAAAGCTTGCTGGCTGCTTTAACATCGAGTCGAGAACGACCGAGGAATGTCGAAAATTTTCAGCCCGCCTAATTCCACGAGCATAAGCTAGCTTCGCGAGCGCACGACTGTGTCCGACGAAGATCTAGGGAAAGGGAGATGAGAAGGAGGAACCGGTCCCTAATTGGTTTAATATCCAACCGAGAGCGAAATCAGGATGAAAGAACGAAACACACCGCAGAGGGGGGTCGGTTGAAATATTCTCGCATATATCGAGGGGGTCCCGCGCGATTCCAGCGCGCGGAAAGTACGCGTGGGTGAGATCCCAGCCGGGAGATAGAGGTCCGGTGTACGCGTACAAAGAAAGAGGGTTCTCTCTTGAGAAGTTTCGAGGTAGCTGGAAGGGGCGAATGGAACGCGAGGATCCGCGGAATGCCGACCGTCCGGCTGGCAATATCCTTGCCCCGTCCTATCTTGCCGCATTATCCTGCCGTATCTCAGGATACGCGCAAACACACAGCCAAACTCTCATTCCCTGGCCGTTTTCGACGTTTAGCCACGGCGCGCGGCCTCTTTCACCGTGTCTCGAGACGCTCTCTCGCCTAACACCGGAGGAAATTATTGCATTCTAAAGCAAGGAGACAATGAAATAGTTTCGCCAATATCTCCCTCCGGCTAAACGACCGTCGCCCCTCGCCCAACGAGGATAACGAATCGCCGGAATTCTCGTTATCGTAATGGATGGCCCGATGGATGGCTTCTTAGCCGGAGGGGGGACGCGTCTCGATGGCTGTTGCAGCATTTTCTAATAATTCCTTCAAGCGCGTGCAGATTGATAAGTATATAAACGATATCATTTACATTTAAAGGAACAGGAACTAATGGAGATTAGCTTCGATAATCGCTCGACTCAACTAACAGATGCTGATAAAAACGATTGATGTTAATTACACGACGGACGGTTCGCAAATCAAAATTATTCGTTCGCAGAGTAGTAGCATTTGTAACGTTTAAATTTAACGTGCAATGTAAAATACAGATACATTGGACTTTCGGTGAAAATTGATGACCACACGTCTCGTCTCGTTGCACTTCGAGGTATATTAACATTTGAAAGTTGCACATCTTTTTAATCCGCCCGACGAAAAAAAATTAACACAGATAAAAGAGCAACGTGATCGAAGACAATGTGATTGAATAATCGATGCTGATACGTACAGATATTTGTCATCAAGCGTGAACGATTGAAGTACATATTAAAAGTGTCGGCAATTTGATTCTGAATCTGGCAAGATTTCAGAAAAAAAAAAAAAAGAATAATCAGCTCTATCGTCACGGAAGTAGCATAGTTCGTAGTTTCATCAGAGGTTGTATCAAGCACTCGAACTGGCTGGAATTACTTTCCGTTACATGACACGGAAATATGATGAAAGCGATGCGGACGAACAAGATGACACGGTACGGTACGGTGAGGTACGGCACGAATCCACAAAATCCAACCCCTCGTAGACCTCTTAGAATGGATTACCTATCCCCGGATAGGAAACAGAGTTACCTGATAGAAACGAAAAATTATGCAAACGATACCTAAGTAACAAACAAGCCGATACTTGGACGTGATTTATGTAAGTATAAAAAAATTTGATCGACTCCGGTAAGGAAAAGTTGAATGAAATTCAATGGAAATTGTTTGAGTTGCATTTGTAGATACAAAGTATGTTCTTTAGGGGAGTGTAGAATTGTCCCAGACATATTGCATCTCAAATGGAATTCTCAAAGCTAATGAATTTTCATTGAGATTGAGAAACAAATCAGAGGAGCCTCGTCTGACTTTGCACTTTGAATTATCATATAACTTTAATTAAGGCGGAACTCTCTTCAATGACAAATCCAAAGACTTTTACACAAAGCAGAAGATATACTACGGCAAACAGAATGGCAATCATCAATGTGGATTCACGGAAACCGCGAAGAAGGAAAGGCGAAATGAATAGAGAAGAAAAACAAACGGGGCGAAAGAAAGGGGCAGAGTAGAGTAACGAAGTGATAGTCGAAAGGGGAAGGTAAGTAGAAAGGACAGAGAGAGGGGTGTGAGCGAGTTCCAAAAACCTAAGAAGAACATCATCGATCGCAGCTGTCGCGTTCGCTCCGCACCTGCTATTGTCCGCTCGCCTTCCAGTCGACGACAAGTGAGAGAGGGAACAGACCCCTTTCCTTTCCGTATATGTAGCACGAAACAGCGTACAAGCGTGCGCCCGTGCACGAAGGTGCTCTCTGGTGCACGTTGCCCGCGTAAACTTCGGTCCACGTGTCGTTGCGTGAGGGCCACCTACTCGTTTTCGTGCGACTCGTTTTCATTAATCCTTCTCCTTGCTCTTCTTTTCTCTCTCTCTCTCTCCGTACTTTCTTTCTGACGAAACTACCTTCCCCCTCTTCCTCCGAATTGTTCTCCAAAATGGTCGACGTTCGAGAATTTTTAGCCCTTCACATTCTGAACACTTCGTGGTTTTTGAAGTTACAAGTATCTACTTATGCACAATGAATTTTACGTTACGAACTGCATTACGAAATATTATAGATTACTTGGTTGACAAGAGAAACGAATACGCGTCGAAGAAAAATTACAGACAGAGTATCCCTTTGATCTCGAGTAGAACAGTATCAAAAAAAAAGTAGAACCCGATGGGAACGCACAACGGTGGCAGCCAACGCACAGTGCCGGAGAAAGTAGAGAAGGCAAAGACAGAATGAAGGGACCAAATCCAACGTAACTACCACTGTCCGACCAACACTGAGAAAAACAGACGCTGCACAGCACTCGAGCGTTTTGAAAACTGGCGAGCGAGTCAGAGTGAGTCATAAATGGGGGGGGTGGATGATATCTCGAAGGGTAAATCGCATACCCTTAGGAAAGGCGCCAACTGTTCGCCGCAACACTTGCGCGCACATGTAATCGCGAGGGAATTTCGATGGATTTCACGTCAGTCAAGGGATATATCCGCGGTGCCCAGGGGTCTTTTCTCTTTTCGCCGAGACCAAAATCCTATGAGAATCGGGCCAAGTGGTGCGACAGAAGCAAAGGGGGTGGACGAGGGGGGTCTATGTAAGAGTCAGTCGGGATTAACGATGTATCGAGTCCGAGGGCGCGCCAGGAAAAGTCATTTCGAGTCTGGCCATCCGAAAGGCTCTCTCGCCTTAATCCTCTTAACCGTATCGACATTCTGAATAGAATCAGCATTCGCGTTTCTCAGCGATTGAACGTAGCTAAGGCAAGCGTGCGGTTGGACGATTCAAATGAATTGCGAACGAAATTCTCTTTGCAGGCGTATTACGCATTGGTCGAACGTATAAATTGAAATATTAAATAGTTGTTAGTTCTCATTCGGCAATCGTCGTTCTACGTGGCGACCGAAGCAATATATATTTTGCATTAATGAACTCATTACACGTGCAAGGTGCACGTTAAATATTCATCTCGGCATCACGTCACACGATTCCGTGTAACGGTGATGAATCTATCCGGACTGAATTACTCGAAATGATCCAATCTACATTTAATTTCCGTGAAACGCCCTTGTGAAACAACCTTGGCACGGTTAGCAATACATTAATAAGTTCCAATCTATGATGTTGTCATTGCCGCCAATAACTACAGATAATTTCTACTTTTCAAGCAATAAATTCAACAAACTGAGTGTTTACCGTGTTGTAGAGCTTGATCGCTGGTTGCACTGCTACCGGTTGGAGATAAAGATGTCGGTGATTGAGGATTGCTTCCAAGACCCTTAGACGGTGGATGAAGTAAAAGAAGGCCTCGACCCTTCCCACCAACGGGCCCTCCTCTACGAGAACCCCGTGGTCTTCCCCTCTTGCTAGTACCACGAATCGTAGGCCTTATCCGAACGCTGCTCCCGCTACTGAAAGACACGTGGTGATCGAGACGACTGACTTTTCCAGTATCTCCAAACTGGTTCACTCGTGACTGTCGGTTGTCGCCGGAGGATGCCCCTACTGGACCATCCACATCGACAACCAGGCCATCGTTGCTCGTCTCATCCTAAACACATTCAAACATTTAAGATTCATTAACCACTCCGTTTATCATTTTTTTCAAGCAAGTTGAAGAAGCTTTCCGCGAATTCTTGAATATACTCTAGCATACTGATTGATCACACACCTCCGACTTAACGGGACTCGTTGGAACGCTATAGTCGTCCATGTTATCGAGAATCTGCTGGTGATTGTTAATTTGATACGATTGAACACCACCACTGGCTTGGCTGCTCTCGTTGGAATTAGCTTGAACAATATCGCCAATCTTGTCGCCGTTCGCATCAGATAAGCATGGCTTCTTTGCATCACCCTGGCGAAAAGGTCGGCGAAAGATTGAAACACAATTATAGAATATTTGTGAAAATATAAAAGGGAAAGTTTCCAATAATAATAATAATTGCAGAAACTGAGAATGAAAGAGAAAATAGCGTCTGTAAAGGGTGGCGGACTCACCTTGACCGGAAGCGCGGTTAACTTCCTCTTCCGGTCTCTCTCTTTATAGTATAGGCTCGACTCAAGTCGGGCATCCTCCGCGTGCTGCTTTCTCTCCTCGCTCCGTTGGCTGTCTGAAATATACGAACACACAGGCTTGTATATGGGGACGTTCGTTACTTCTTTTCTTATTATTATTCGTTATTAGGGCATTAGCATAACCTAACGAGCATAATGTAATTGCATCCATGCTCTTTCCTTTCTCTACCTTTTTCTTCCCCTTTATTTCTTCTCTCTCTCTCTCTCTCTCTATACTCTCTTGTGTGCCGGTTTGCATCACGGCACGCGAGAATACAACTAAAATCGCGCTTCAGCAAGCAAACAATGCGGCTATAGTGTTCTACATTTGCATTTTCAAACTTTCATTCGGCATGATTATAGAAAGCTATTTATTTTACAAAAAGCTCTGCTCTGCTCGTTTTACTCGTTCCATTTAAAAAAAAAAAAAAAAAAAAAAAAAAAGAAAAAAATGGCACGACACTGTGACAAATCGAAGGTCAAAGGAAAAGATCAAATAAAAAAATATTCACATTTCGCTTCGATCTCCTCGTCGTCCAATAAAAGGGAAACGACTTCCTTGGGCTTCAGCGTGTCTGGCTTGAAGTTTCCTCCACTAATCACCATGCGTTGTATCTGCAAAATGTAACGTTCGAATTACATTATATCATCTTGTTATATCATCTTGAGCTTAACGATTTAACGATTTAACAAATCTGATTCTGATCTATTTTCACGATACTCGGTGGCTTCAGACTCGAGTTTTTTAAAAGCGTTTTACCTCGCTTTTCTCTCGAGCACGTTGCAGTATCCTTTCCTCGATCGTTCCCTTGCAGATTAATCGATATACCGTAACCTGTTTCGTTTGACCCAGTCTATGGGCACGATCCATAGCCTGCTGATCCACCGTTGGATTCCAATCGCTATCGTAAAAGATTACCTATGAACATAATAAAATTTATTTCTATTTCAGTCACAAATCGTTACTCATCGGCGAAGAAAGTGTTTCTCGTATTGAAAGATAGCGGATCTTCCGACCGATCGGAATTCGAAGATATATCTATTGTGCGTGACGTTCCAAACAGGGACACTTCTCTTTCTCACTCGATATTCGAACGAGGGCATATGCAAATCGTAGTAGCTTCAACAAACGAATATGCCCGCAGTGCCTATGCTCGTGCACATCCGTACGCAAAACAGAATGCAGTTTCGGCAATGCAGGGGCCAACGATCCTGACCCGAATGTTCTTATCAATTCCGCCATTAATTTGTAACGTCGCATTATTCGCGATTAAGACTGTACTATTAAATAAACAAAATTTATTCGAGGAAACTTGCACTGCTGATTATAATTACAATCGATGAACACCACGTCGATGAACGGATTTTTGCATTGTTGAAGATCAATTCATTCGATTCGGTCCTATCAGAAGGCCGTAACGATGTATTTTTGTATATATGATCTAAGAATTTTTTTTCTTTTTTTCAAATATTGTAGAACATCTTAGCACCTTGTTAAATCGATGATATCAAAGCTGAATAGCGACGATCAATATTGTGATTAATCGTTGCCCATGTAAAACTAGAATCGTGATTTCTCTCACGCTATGCCTGTACGTTTTCCATCAATGACAATCGTGCCATCCGAGTTTCGAGCCTATTTGTCATGCACGGCAAAAAAAAAAAAAAAAAGAGAAAGAACAAAAGAACGAACGCCCGACTTTATGAAATCGTGAAGTGAATACGTACAAGGTACGAGCCGATAAGACACAGGATAAGATTACTAACCGTGTCTGCGGCAGTGAGGTTTATTCCCAGGCCTCCAGCTCTGGTACTCAGCAGAAAGACGAATATGTCCGCCCTGAAACACGAAACAGTCCATGTAGATTCGAACAGTCGAGTACGACACGTTTTGTATGTAAATTAATTCGATACGCTGGCGGTGCAGCACTTAAAGGATTTCCAGTAAAAGAAAATACATAAGCTGAATATCATACTTTGTCATTTTCAACATCTCCGCGACTCGATCGTGGACTTTGCAGTACAATTGAATATGAAAAGATATGTTTTTCTTTTTTTCTTTTTTTTTTTTTTTTGCGTTTTCTTGGAATACAAACCTCGAGTTTGAAAATAAAAACATCAGCTAAAAGATCGGCCGTTATTAGAGCCATGCATTTGTGGCGGGCAGCCAAAGCTGCAGCTGCGCTACGAGACAGGGCCGATTCGCCAATTAATTCGCGTGTTAGTTATGCGCGAGTGAACGAACGACATGCTAAGAGGCCGCGCTTTTAGACATGCAACATGATGCGTGGCTGATACATATTCTAAACAGCGCCGTGAAAAAGTTCGTTCAGTTCGTTAATGGTATATTCGCGTTGAATTAGCAGGCGACGCTCGTTTAGATTGGCAGATATTAAAATTACACGTGATATTTGCAATATAAATATTTCACAAATTCCTACGAGACAATAGATAGAACGTTACGCGTTATAGAAAAGATAATTGAAAAGTACAAAGGCTACCTCTTTTGAAAATCTGCAACCATATCTCGTCGATCTGAGATTTTAGAAGAACCGTCTAATCTCATAAAGGTATGTTTTCTATGATACATGTACTCCTGTAATGAAAGAAAAATATATGATGTAAAATCTTATGTAATGATTTCGTCGAATATCGACATTACCTCTAACAGATCGATCATTTTCGTCATCTGGGAATAAATAAGGACTCGATGACCCTGTTCTTTAAGGCGACGTAGAAGACTGTCCAAGACAGAAAGTTTTCCAGCATCTGTCACTAAGGTTTGCTTATCTATAACAATGCAAAGAAGAAGAAGAAGAAGAAGAAGAAAAAAAAATATAGACTAAAATGCATACGAAAAGCATCTGATACAAATATCAAAGAAAGATGCTCACCTGGTACTATAATATTTGACCATCCGTTTATGGGAGTACATGCAGAAATTCCACCACGCGGCTCCACAGAAAATGTTGATGTCATCTGTGATATATGAAAGCTTGAGTTCTCTTGTAACGATGCGACAGAAAGAGCTCGTTCACAACCAAGCCAGAGAAGTCGTTGACCAAACTTTCCACCACATTCTTCGTGTCTTCTCCAAGCGCACGCTGCAGAACTATTGCTAACATACAATTTTCGGGGACTAGCTTGTACCTAAAATTAACATTCGTTCACTATATTGCTGTACGCTGTCCATTACTTTAATTCTGAATTAATGCTGCATTTATTTGAAAACCTTGGGAAAAGTATCACAAATGAAAGCTGGAATGGTTGTCTGTTGACAATGACGCATTATTGGTGGTCTAGGAAAATGAGGATGTTCCGGTAACAAAGTCACTTTCGACTCTTCTTGTTCAGCCTTAGTAGAGGGAAGTATTCTCTGTAAAAAAAGAAAGATCTTAATCAAGTTAATCCGTCAAATGAATATAAGAAGAAAAAAAGATATATATTAATTCCGGACCTTCAGCGACTGATTAGCAGCTTTTTTACTGCTACGTAAAATTCGATGAGCAACGGTTTCAGGCATTGAATGAATAACATGAGTTGTATGCGTATATACAGGTTCTCCTTCGATAATCTTTCTTGTAAATATTAAATCCTGCAACGAATGCGACGACGAGTCATCGATTTTTCTAGGCAAAAGAAACATATGATTCATAGGTATTTCTGTTCTTTCATCGGCATTCCAATCTTCCCAATAATGCATCATTCTTATTCTCTTCTCCATTACAGTAGCAAGACACAATCTAAGCGCAAATTATGAAATAAATATTATTGTAAAACATATGTTGTATATTTATAATATAAAAAGTTATGTACCTGAATATAATTCCAACGATAAATACTTGATTCATTTCCATTGGAGACAAGTTAATAAATCGACTAAAGGAAAAAGAATTCTGAGAAAAATTTTCATTGCCACCGTGAAGAGTCCGATGTATATATTCAGTAGCAAATATGAACAGCTTATTATACAACAAGTGATCTTTAGATGACAGATGTTTCAATCCTTCTATATATAATAATGCAGGCATTTCATAACATTCAGTGTGCATGAACAATGGAGATCTCGCATCTCTACGCTCAAAAAGTTCTGGATGATTGCAAACCTAAAATAAATGAAATAGATAGTAATATAAAATTTTAAAAAATATATGAAATATTTTATTATTATATTTTAAATATACATTAATATTATTACCTTCCGGAATTGCATGACTAGATTCATAAGATTCGATGTGAAATTTTTGTCGTTGGATGCAGTGTCACCACCCACTGTATAATGCAAGAGATCTTCTATTCTAATCTTCTTTTTTAATGCTGTCCGAAAGAATACATTATAATTTTCTTAACGTCAAAGAAAGGTCCCTAATATGTAGAAATGTTATATTCTTACCCGAATAAAGTAATTTTTGACGAGTAGTAAGAGGACAATATACCATTACTTCAATTTTATCAGATAATTCATTCTCTACATCTTTCTTTATTCTACGCAGCATAAAAGGCTTCAAAATCATATGTAACCTCGACAAGTGTTCTAAATATAAAAAAGAAATACTGGATTTGTGAAATATATTATGTTACTCTATTATTACACAAATACAACAAAAATATATTACTCTCGTCAATTCCTGTTTTATTTTCTGCATGACTTTCAATATCTTTAGAAAACCATTCGTTAAATTCATCGTGCGAATCAAATAAAGTGGGCATTATAAAATGTAATAATGCCCATAATTCTGCCATGCTGTTTTGAATGGGTGTACCGCTGAGTAATAATCTATTGCGACAGCTGAATCCAAGCAACAATTTCCATCTCATACTATAAGATAAATAATATAATATTATGCGCTTAAAGTATAAATAAATATTCGCCTGCCAGTACACTAACCTGCTAGTACTCTTTATAGCTTGTGCTTCATCTAGAATCATGTATTGCCACTTTATTCTATTAAAGTACTTGTAATCGGTAATAACTAATTGATAACTTGTTATCACTACATGAAATGAAGCTTCTTTCGTATGTAGATCTTTAGTATCCCAAAACTGTCTTAGTATTTTACGTTCTTGTGGATTTCCCCAATATGGAACTACTTTAAACATTGGTACAAATCGTGCCATTTCTTGTTGCCAATTGTGCAACGTTGAAGCTGGTGATATGATTAAAAATGGTCCCCATACAGCTATGAAACAATAAGTTCACTAAATTGTCGCAAACAATTCAAAAATTTCAAAGTATACAAATACTTATATAAAATAACTTACAATATCTTTCAGCAACATGACACAAAAACGCTATGGATTGTACAGTTTTTCCCAAACCCATTTCATCTGCCAAAATTCCACTAATACCCTAAAGAAAATGCCAAGAATATTTACATAAATATACTTTTTTGAAATCTCATTTTACTTTATATCGAATTCAACCAACCTGATCGTATAAATTAGCTAACCAATTCATTCCTTTTAACTGATATCCTTTAAGATTTCCCTTAAAAATCGAAGGTTGTGGATGTTCTAAATTTTCAGGTGTATCACTAAGCCGCAATTCTTGGGATGCGGCTGCTGTATCAAACTGCTTTGCTCGAGCTTTTTCATTATCAAATGCCTCAGTAGCATTCTTTTTTGCTTTCTGTTTCATAACTTCACTGTTTGTACATACGTCAAATCATATGTAATATAATACTTTAAATACATAAATACATAAAATTAACAAGTTTACCTATCATAATCATCAATTCCAACAAGTCTTGGATTTTTTTCTTCGTCTAATTGATTTAAAATCCGCAATTGTTCTTCCGGAGAAGCTTTCCCTAATTTTCGAGACATAAAATGAGCATAAAGTTCAGTTTGTGTAATAAGAAAATTCAATTTTCTTTGTTGTCGTTTTGCCTAAATTATGAAGGAAAATAAAATTATTTATTAGGAAAGAAAATAAATATTTGTTTTCTACATTCTAAATAAGGAATACTGTATATATCAATATTAATTACCTCAATAAGCTCTACATCCATTTTTCGCTGTTCTTCAGCTTCTTTCTCAAGTCTTCTTCTTGTTTCGCGTTCAACTCGGTCATAACGCTTCCAATAAGATTGCATTTCTCTTGTGAGACGTTTAGCTCTCCATATTGTCTCTTTCATGTTCTTTTGAGACTATAAAATATAAAAAATACAAATTATTGAAATATCTTTGAACAAGAGCAAATAATTACGAATATAGTAACACGTACCTGCATAGCTTTTTGTCTCCAATATTTCATACAATGTTGTGCTACTTTTTTACAACTAATTAATATTTCCTTATGATTATTGGTTTTTGCTCTTTGTACTTTTCCCAGTTCTTTTTTAGACATCATTACCCAAATCTTTCTTCGTCTCATTGCCATCACTTCTGGACTTTTATTATTATGTTTTTTTCGGCCACGTTGACGTGGTTGATGACGCATTATTGCTTCCAATTCAGCTTCATCTAATTCTTCTTCTCGAGGAATCGTACGATCCCAATCTTCATCTGGATAATCACCTTCCTAAAATAGGTACGACAATATACTATTTCTGAAATATATTACGTTGATTTTTATCCTATGTACCGGATAATCCTCCGAGGACCTATGGCGTGGTATTTTTTCTTTTTTTATTTTCATAACTTTTTTCTCTGGTTTCTTCTCTTTTTTCTTTTTATTTCCAACTATTAATTTCTGATGTTCTAGAAACCTATCGTAATTAGATAATAAGCCAGCGCTATAGTATTGATATTGAATATTCTGAAAGTAAAAATTTTATATTACTATCAATTCCATATACTTTATAGATCTTAATTTAAACTTTAATTTTACCTCTGGTTTTTGGTAGAAGCGTGCTTGATACTTTTTTCTAAGTATGTGGAATTTCAACATTTCTTGAAAATCTTCTTCCGTAATGGGATTATCTGTATCAGATCCTGAAGCTGAACTATCTGATGAATCACTTAATAGAATATCCTGCAACCAACGTCGTTCTTCTCCGACACTTGACATGTTGTACAGCCTCAGTTTATTAATTCTTTCCTCTGCAAAGTATAATAATTGCAAGAGTTATATAATAACTGCATAAAATAAATGTAAAATGATCATTCATAGAACAAATCTACAGACCTTCTTTTCGAATCAGAACATTATCAAGATAATTGTCTGATCCCTCAGAAGATTCTGATGATACAGATTTGTCATCCTCGCTGCAAAAATAAAGTAATAATTTTTTATCAGTCTCAGCATAGTTCTTACTACACTCAATATAAAGAAAAGAGAACTACCTAGTTGGGTCTTGGAACAATTCATTAATTTGCCTTAAAAAGGGCTGTACATTAAGACTACGTTCCAATCTCTGTAAATGCAAAGGAGCAGCCATTTCTGCTTCCAACCTCATTGTGTTTGCTCTATCTGTCATTACCAGTTTATATAAAATTCAACCTACAATCATGAAAGCACATCATCATCAGTTATAGATATTTCAATAGTCTATTAATATAAAAATTTATCTTTATAAAAAAATTAATCTTTATCATTTATCTTCCGTAACATAACATATAAAATAGATCTCTAATATCAAAGGAAAATTATTCAAAGTTCCAAGCTTCGTTCAACAGATTATTTAACAAAATTCATTCAAAATAGTAGTAACGGTAAATCCGTTGTCAAGGAAACAAATACCTTATCCGCAATAGTACAAACCTAATATGACCCTGTGATTATTTGACATTTCATTGAACATATTAAATGACTCTGACGGCAGATGTTACGTGGGCGACAGGAAATTTTTTTTACGTAATTCGTGCGCAGCATGTAGCAAAATAAAAGCATCTATCTTGTGCTTTGATTAGTAAAGCATATAGGATTTTGCTCCTTACTGCATTGCCACAATGCTAGATTGTTTATTTTGTGTTTCCTGTAACGGGCAATACATGTTAAAGGCATGTAACCGCCGTATGGAATTGCGTGTAACCAATTACATTATATAAGGTGAATGACACGACAAATCGAGCTGATGCGGTTATAATTTCGCGAAATTATTCGATAGTTTTGGATCACCTTCGGTTTGGTTAGAAGTAGCCTCACTTATTTAGCACGTAGGATAGGATCGACCGCGAGGAAATGATCCCCTTTGTTCACATTGAAATTGGGTGTATCAGACGGAGGGAAATACATAGTAGAAAGAAGCCTAGAGAACGCAGACATTTGGCGTGCCATAAAACCAGGGCAGGGATAGGGCATATTGCTGGCCACCATTTTTGTTTTCAGTAGGTGGCGCTAGTTCAGCCAACGTATAAGAGATCCATAGCTTTGCTAAAGTTTATTGCCGCGATCAAATAATTTTACTGTTTATTTAAATTACATATTGCATCTGTATATATAACCTCGATATGTTAATGCAACTTGTAGTCAAATTTCTTTTATTGCTTTTTTTTGCTCATATATTGTACATTGTATAAAGATTGTATTACAATGATAAACAAGTGCAATTAAATTTTACGATAAAATAAAGTTACATTTACGCGCGAGTACTTTGCAATTAGTGAATTGTATTAAAGAACGATCTTTTTTTTTTGTAGTGTTTTGTCTTTAAATGTATAAAAGTTATTTTAAAAGTATATCACTTAAATACCGTCACTTGATCTGGTCGTTTGAATATCGCGCCCTGTATCACTGCGCACACTACCTCGAATCAAAACGTACTTACACGTATTTACATATGACTCACTGCCAGTCTAATAAAAATGATTATCAATTATACGTATATATTAATAGGTAGTAAGTAAAAATTAAATAGTAAATAATATTAAACTTTACTGTTTTAAACGTAGTGACTTATTCATGAATAAGAGTTTTACTAAAGAGGGGATAACGGTCTATAGGAAAATGCATTAAGAAGTATTGCTTCATATTATACGCTACAAACAAAAATCTTATCTTACTGACAGATAATAATTTCATATTATTGCGCAGAATTTGTGCAATTTGTTTAAAATAATACTGAATTTCTGATAATAGGCGTCTGGTGTCGAGACTCGGCCAACCAGCGGCCAGCGACTTTGTTTTTCGTTGTGTGAACCCCATTTTGTTTCCGTTATTGCAACGAGCTATCTCACTTCAGACGCCGATCATTACTTCTTCTAGTGATTTCAGTAGTATCGTGTCGCAAAAGCATAAGATATTTGTGGACAAAACAACGTTTTCTACGTATATTCAGGTAAGTTTGTAAATATATATCATTTCCTCCATGATATTATTATATGCATTAAAAAAATGATTTGTTTGCAAATACTTTGTTTTATGGATGGAACAGCCGCGTTTCATGATAAGTACTCTCGACGTATCACAACATGATGGTTTAACGATAATTTCATTAATACAAATTTTCGAGCATTCTCTGTAATTCAAATAATTCGTTTACTATATTATTTATTTATTTTTCAATTGTGCGTTAATGATGATGTGGCAAAAACATTCCAAATGTTCCAAATGCTTTCCAAACGTCATGGATGCTCACCCACAAGATTTTTTTCTATTATTTTTCCTATATCTATTAATTGTAATAAATATATGCACGTTACAATTAATCATGTATCAATTAGATATTACGTATGTTACTTCATAAATAATTCTTAACTATTCCATCTTAGCGTTATCATTAATTCGTATGTCGATCATTTTTTGAGAGATTTCTACCATTAAAAAGTAACAGATATAATTATTTTATATAATCGTAACATGTTTTTGTAAGTACAGTTATCACGTTTTTTATCCGCATATAATCGTATAAATTACGTACCAGAAAAGGAGGACGATAAGCAATCACACGACCGCCATTTTATGAAACGAGTGCCCAATAAAAACATGGTTTGTCGCTGAAGTTTGAAATATACATATATTACACTTTTTAGATTAAGTTTCATTTTTTATTTTTACAAAAACAAATCGAGAAGCAAGTTGAAATTTTTAAAATAGCAATATATTGTAGTTTTTCATTTTTGGAAGGAGATTGTAATGGGTAAAGGAGAGAAGATAATTTAACGCGTGTTTCATGTACTAATGCACTAATGACTCATGTACTAATTGGTACGCTGCTGTAAAATATTTTTTTTTAACATTACAAATAAGTACATTATAAGTTTACAACATAAATATCTTAAAGGTCAATACTCGGATGGTAAATGTTCATAAAGTTGAACTTCATATATTAAAAATTGCTTTACACATTTGCCATTTTTAATTCTTTGTTTGTAACATCAGACGAGTTCGGTATGTGCAGTAAAATTTTTCATCTTGCGGAAACTTTTACTGTGAATAAAATCTATTGTAAATACCAAACGCGACTAATGTTCGTACTTCCTTAATATTTGCATAAACACTTTTTGGCTGAGTAAGCATGAAAGTAAATATGTTAGTATACAATAGTAAGTCATACTTCGTTTTGCAAATATGCAAATTATTAAGACACTTTTTATTTAAGTTATCCACAAGTGCATGAGATGTGCTTAATATAAGCTCGTGCTGCATTAAATATTAATTCATTTTATTTTATTTTTTTTCCTTTTTTTTTTTTTTTTTTTTGTTTGAGAATAAATAAGAAATATGATACCCAGTAAATTTTTACACCATTATTATACACCATTTTAGTATTGTTACAATACTTAAAAAGTACTCATGTGCAATTATAGATATTAATGCTTTTCAGAATTGTCTTTTTGTTTCAACATGTAATAAACTAATTATATATTTGTTACACACGTTTTTATATAACAGCATGTAATTATATTTATATGTATATTATATCTATATATTAACATAAGTGTTGAAGTAATATTTTATATGTTTCATTAATATTATTTTTATTCTGTAACTAAAAAATGATCTGTGATTGTTATAGAAGAATGTATGCTAAAGCATATTGTATCAACTACATGAAATGTTAGGTTTAAAAACAAACTCGATAGCACCTCTATATTGCACTTGTGATCTATTGCAATGAGTTTAATAGCCATAAAAAGTATTTAACTTGCAATGCTTTCTTTGATATAAATTTCCAATGTTTCAACAGAAGTATAAAGTTAAAGTTAATAATATCAATTTTATTGAATTAACATTGCCATTCTCAGCCAGAATATTGGAAATTAACATAACAGTTCTAATGTTGTCATGTGACTAAATGGCAGGTTCTTAAAGTAGCCTGTTATGTATGGTGTTTTTATATTTTCCTTTAAGAATGAGCACCCGAGTATTCGTTGGCGGATTAACATACCGGGTGAGAGAGCGCGACCTTGAGAAGTTCTTCCGGAAATATGGTAGAATCAGGGAGGTCGCTATGAAGAATGGATTTGCCTTTGTGGTAAGTCTAATGTGGTTCAATTGTTTTTTTTACAGTATGGTAGGGACAAGGGTCTATGTCGGTGGGCTTCCATACGGCACCAGGGAAAGAGACCTTGAGAGATTTTTCAGAGGCTACGGTCGATTCCGTGATGTTCTCATCAAGAATGGTTACGGCTTTGTTGTAAGTACCTGAATCAAATTTTATATATATATCTAACACTTTACCCTACTCAGTTTGGTCTTGTTTATTAATGTAGGATGTGGAGATTTTCTACATTTTTTAGTTTATTTTATAAAAGAATTATGAATTATTTTATTATTTCACCGCGGACCAAAATGTGTAGAGGATAAAGTGTTTTATTTAAAAAATAACTTGAACTCGTGAGTTGATCTGACCTACCTTGAGCCCTGAACACATTGGTACTGTGGCTGCTTAATGGAACTGTGTGCTGGTTTTCATCGATTAATCAACAAAGCGTTTGTAAGTTATGTATTATCAAAGGGAAATTGTGGTATCCAATAATTGTTCTTTGCTTTGAGGTAAAATACCAATTGTAAAACTAAAAGCCATAAAATTACGAAAATTAAATAATTCCTTAAAATTTTATACTAAATCAAAATTATTTAAATTGTTAAATCTTTTCCCCAGATTATAACTCTAATTTCTCAATATGCATTGATGGAAAATTCTTGAATTAATAATTGCAAGTGCATATATTATGCGTGTGTTGCACACTAGTTATATTTTATGAATTAATAAGATGTATTAAATAACGTGAATGATACAATATAATACTGCATGAGAAAATTGGGAATAGCAAGTTTCCTTGTTATTGCGATTTATAATAAATCTATTTTGTTTACAGGAATTTGATGACTATAGGGATGCAGATGACGCGGTCTACGAGCTCAATGGGAAGGAGCTCCTTGGAGAAAGGTAATAAATACTATTAGTTATACATATTTTATACAAACAAATATATTAGAAGTATGAAGAATGGTGTAGGTAGCATGTTTTGCATGATTAGTTTTTTTCACTATTTATTTTTCTTTTATTCATTCACATTTATGTATTAAAACTTGTAGTTTTCAATTGCACAGTTTGCAAACTAATACAATTATTGAAAATCACAAGAGACTGCTCTTTTATATTAAAATTTCTGAAATATTAATAACTCTTTTACTATTTATTTTTATTATTGTTATAGTTCAGTTATATTGAAAGTGTAACATTAACATATTTTATAATATTAAAATTTTGATTTTGAAAATTGATATTATTTTTTCAGCATTTTTTGAAAGATTTTAAAATGAAAACAACCTTGTTAATGTTACATGAAATAAATAGGATTATACATGAGAAGCAATAGCATTAAAAATTATTTTCTTCACTTTAGTAATTTTTCATGGATTATTGGGCAAAGTGCTTTCGTTGTAGACATTTCCCAATTATTTGCATTTGAAATTAAAGGCATTGAGTTTTATTGATTATAAGGGAAAACAATTAAATAACAAATATTTTTTGTCTGTATGTAATTAACAATAATGATATTAGTTTTGAGAATAAATTAATGAAAATTGTAAATAATATTCATGCTTTTTAAATCTTTCTTCAGATTCTTGTTTCTTTATGTTCATGTTTTTATGTATCTTTAATTTTCAAAGTTTTCTAAATTTTATATGCTGTTGATATGATAATCTGCTGTTGCTTCTATATTATTTAAAAATGCAATAAAAATATTTTTTTCTTTGGTTATTATCTTTAAGTTTAACAAAACGGCGTCTGTCCTCCAAATTATTGATTGGGTTTGCTCTGGAATAAAAGTGCATCTTACTTAAATAGCCGATATGACTTGCCGCCATTTTGAACTACTTCCATCAATTCCCCGATATATACATATATATATACACACATATGTGCCAAAGAGATTATTTTGATATACTTTATAACAAATGCCTCAGAATTTTACATAATGTATATTGCTTCTTTGATAAGAATTATTTAACAAACGTGAGAAAAGTACAAATCTGTATCTTTTACAGTTAGTAATGCTATTTTCATAATTTTCTGGCGATCATAAACAATTCTTTCGTCTTGTTCTCCGAAGTGATAAAAAACAAAAAAAAAAAGAAAAAGAATGAAGCAAAGAGAGGAAATAAGTGATCCCAGTTAATTATGAGAAAGCCTTGAGATTTCGTACAAGTGTATAAACTTAATTTAATATATAAGTTGCGAGTTATAAGCGGACAGCAACTAGATAAATTAGAGAGGGAATGAAGAGACAAATACGATGATGAGGGGACAGCGCCTCAGTGGCTGGACTTTGTAGATAAAGAACGAGGCGGATGATATTTGAACGGATTTCGAGAGGAGGCTGAGGAATGGAAAAGAAAATGGAAAGAAGGATGGAAGGAAGAAAAGCAGCTTTAGAGTAAGAATTAGTCGAGGACTTAGGCGGGGTTTTGTTGGGTGTGTTTCAGAGTGGCGGTGGAGATAGCACGGGGTGTTTCAGGGAGGCGAGGCGACCGTGGCTACGGACGCTCACGCTCCTGGAGAGACAAGTAAGCATATCCAATGTGTCTTGTTACAGAATTACTGTAGAGAGGGCCCGGGGGACACCTAGGGGTAGTGACCAGTGGCGCTATGGTGACTCCCGTGGTGGTTATGGGGACTCGAGGCGATCTGCGTAAGACACGCTATCCTTTTTTTTATTTTATCAGAGCGATCATTATCCCCTCCTCCCCTACAGGCAATTAAATTGAGATATGCAAAATCTTGAATGAGAATCATTTTCGAGTATTAACTTCAGCAATGATGATTTTTTTCATATTTAAGTGAAACGAAAGTTTTTGTAATTTTTTTTCACTTTTTGAGCGACGATAAATTCAATTCGATCGTACGTAATGAAAAATAAATGATTTTACATATCGGCCGTACAGGGAAGAACGTAACCTTGGATATGATAAGCTCTAGAATAGAAAAAGAGAATGAATGTGATAGAGCGAAAGTGAATGAAAGGGAACGAATGAGTGTTGTAAAGCTTGCCAATTTGCATACGATGAAAGTTCGTCTAGGCACCGGCGAATTAGTTTGAATTGGTTGTCTTGGATTTGACTGCTCTCCCGAGTACGTCGAATTAACAGAAGTTCTGAAGAACTCTCGCTAGCTGAGAAATCTACATGACGTACATGTAAAATAGTACATTATAATGCCTAGTGAATAATACCCTCCCAAACATTATGTTTATTACTGGTAGATGAGAGAGGTGGATCGATGTAATTGGCGACTAATAGATGTGTGGTATTGTGTTTGTTACAGCCGAGACGATATGCGGCACGACAGGTACGCTATTGCTGCATTTTGAGTAGATTTGATTCGATTGGAACAGGTGATTGATTGTGTGCCTGAGCAATGAGTGCAGAATCTGTAGTTATTTGCTGAAGGTTTAACCAACGATCCGTTATTTCTGTTCACATGACATCCCTTTTTGCAGAGATAGTGTGAACAGAAACACGAGGACTGCATCTAGCTACAAGCAATCATTGCCCAGGTACATACATCCAATGTTACGCTCTAACGATACATCTTATAATTTATTCAACTTCTAAATAATTGCAATATTGAATATTAAAAATCGAGTTTTGCGTTTCAATTCTTAGAGTTTCGATAATTGTTGTTACGTATAAAGTCAGGTCCAAGACAAACCTGCTTCTATTGAAATAATGCAAAGTAGATAATATCCTTGCTTTTCCTTTTGTAGATACGGACCACCAACACGCACTGAATATCGGCTCACTGTGGAAAATCTCTCGAGTCGCGTCAGCTGGCAGGTAAGCAATATCTGTACCCTTGGCTTCGCATCTACTATACCGTCCGATATATATACATACGTCACTTTTCCGTGAGTTTGATTGCTACTCGAGGTTTCCAGAATGATATTACGATATGCGAGTATTCTATCGAAAATGCGCGCGGCGGGTAACCGTTCCCTGTATGTTCTCGCTGGCATTCGATCGTTCCGCATTTCGTGTATTCCCCGAGTTGAACCAAACTTACACGCGCGGCATTTTTTAGCATTTAATGTTTTTATTCGATTTTTCTTTCGTCACTTTTAAGTTCGTTTATCGCATATCCGAAACTCTAATCCGAATTTACAAAAAAAAAAAAAAAAAAAAAAAAAAAAGAAAATAAAAAGAAAAAAAGATATACATTTTGATCAAGTAAGTCTATGGCATATTTTCGAAACAAAATTTTTTATCCTAATAACTTTCGCTCAATGATGAGCCAAAACAGATGATGACCAGAAGTGTGAATGAAACGCAAAAGGAGAAAGGCGCAGAAACACAAAGGGATCAAATAGAGAAAATACTCTGATATTGAAAAGCGCAGGCATGTGAATATCACGTAGTATGGCGCACACTGATCTTTGAACAAGTGCAAAAATGACACTGAGAAAATCGGATCGTACCGTTTGGAAGAAGAGGTGTGTACGTTTAGAAGACGTGGAGCAACTGAACAGTGGAGAGAAGAAGATTCAATGACATTGAGATAGACCAACCGAGAAGGGCAATCTTGGGAAAACAATGGGAAATGCAAACTATGTGGGAAATACCAGGACGCAACTCCATCTTTTGAAATTTCTGATCTTTAAAAAAAACATGCATCTGTGTACACAAATCTCTAAGTGTCCATGCCAACGAGTTAAAAAAAAAAAAAAAAGACAGAAATAGAGCTTCTTTGTGTGCATGTGGACCAAGTCTTACTTGATCAATATACAGTGTATACATACATATATATATATATATATAAATATATATATCGTCTAATCGTACTTTTCGGATGATTGGTTGTCTTTTGATGAAAAAAAAGTATACATGTCTATGAATTTCTCTCGCTCAATCAATTCTTCGACGTTCCTTTTTCAATTTATTATTTCATTTACGTTCGGCCAACAGTTGAGAAAAACAATAAAATTGATGTTCTTTCCGAAGAGCCATGTCCTCTTCGCCGAGGAGGGGCGACCGGTAGGGCCAATAGACTGATGATGTGCGATGATAAAGATGACGATGCACGCGATGGGCCCGCCTTAAGGTCAAGTGGCACCAGGTTGGTTTCTGAGGTGTCCCGGGTGAGAGAGATAGCCGCGTGGCACTGGGTACATCTACCACCTACCACCTTCTACTTCTTACGCAGTGATACGTGGTGAAACCCAGTGACGAAATAGGTTCTCTTACGTATCTGCGATTGTCTCATCGTGATCGCTGGGAGAGAAAAACGTCGTCTGCCTTCTACGATCATCAATGACTCTGACCTGTATCTTTGCCTGGATGTGTTACAACAGCAATCACCACTATATTACTCTCAATATATTTCCATCCATAACATCACATATTACCACGTCCATTGTTACCACATATTCTTTCTCTGTTATATCCCTTATAAAGTATCATATCATCATCATCATCATCATCGCCACTCTATAATCCTTCTGCATTACATTTATACTCTTGACATCTTATTACTCAACTTTGTTATTGACCCTTTATATTACCCATCATAATGACTGCTCCATCATATAACTACTACTACTATTTACTACTTACTACTACTACTACTATTACTACTACTACTACTGTTACTACTTACTATTACTATTATTATTACTACTACTACTACTACTTACTACTACTACTACTACCACCACTACTACTACTACTACTACTACTTACTATTACTATTACCACCACCACCACCACCACCACTACTACTACTACTGCTACTGTTACTATCACATTTATTACTACACCACGACTGCTACTGGTACGCCACCAACCTAGCCATCTAGTAAGTCAGGCAGCGGCCACCCATGAGGGCATACACGGGCCGAAACCCGAACCATCCGCGACTACGCCACACAGATCCGTTCGACCCAACCAAGCGCCGTTGTGTCTGGCCTTTCTCTCTGTCCGTAAGCAAGGTGGTGCCTGGGCCCAAGGTAAATGCGTCACCTTAACCGAGTGTACTCTTTAGATATATACATTATATCTACTATATATCTTATATACACTTACACACTTTTGTAACTTCTCTTATTTATTGATATCTTTTTAAGATACATATATTGTATATCTATTAATCTGTGCACCAATAGTTCAGGTGTTTTATACATGTGTGTGTATATATATATACTATCTATATCAACATAGGTATCTATTAAATTACGTTCAACGAGCTTGGAGACGTGCACACGCAACAAAGAAAAACCAATAAAAATGGGGGAGAAAGCAGGAGACCAATTCTCAACAGTTTACTTATATGATATAGATCAGCTATATATATATTTATTAAGTGTGCTCGAAATTAGGCATCCCTCCGTCTAATAACGATACAATTAATAACGTATTACAAAATTGGTTTACTTTTTCTGGATTTTGTGTAGATATTCGTTTGTTGTAAGTTACGTTTTCAAGTAACTCTGTGTTCACGTTCTTCACGAAATGGACGCTTTTCTACGTGTCTTTTTTTTTTTTTTTAAAAAAAGAAACAACTTTTCTTTATGCAAGGCAATTTCTTTCTTTTTATTAGATTCAGCTTCCCTTTTCTCTTATGGGTTTTGTGTATAAAACAAACGAGACATTTCAGTCATCAAACGTCATTGCAGATAATCCATTAAAAGAGAAAACAGTTTGGTGTGTATAAACAGTCAGCGTGATTTCTATTTCGATGTGCTTTACCATGCACGCACAACAGGATAACAAGAATACGATCATGTTTAGGATTTTCGAACACGTCGAATAAGAATTTGTTTTGAAAAAATTGGCTTATGGATGATTCCGAAGAAACAACATCAAGATGAAAAGACAAGAGTTTACCTACTACATGCACGTACAAGAGAGATACAGAGAGAGAGAGAAAGATAGAATCTACGACATAAAGCCGTACCTGGTTCCCACAAATACAAGAATAATCTCAACCATGAACATATACAGTGGATACTACCAAAGATTTTCTTTTCGTCACGGATGAAGAATCACGAAGAACAGATAAAAACTACTTCACTAAATTATGGAAAATATAACAAGGAAAGGATAACATCAAGAGGAATATAAATTTTCCAGAAGGAAGATCTTCGATGAGCAAACAAATGTCTTCTTCGCATGACACGTTTTGGTCACGTTCAAAAGGAAATAAGTGGAAAATGCTATTTATTTTCAGCATCGATTCAAATTTTTCGAACTCCATTTTTTCAGCCGGTGTGTTGTGGTGTGGACGAACATGAAATATATGTTTCTCATTCTGTATTACACGAACTACGTTTACTTTTGTCAGCATTGAAATACAAGTTTTGCAATCTGAAAAGCATATTCTAAAAAGAAACCGAACATTTTTTTCAGCAGTCGTCATCTCTCATTGTTCACTGTTTGATTTCACGAGCAACTGTCTTTTTCTCTGCCTTATGCAGTTCCATCTTTTCAACGATCCATATAGTTTTTGATTGAACCATATATACAATTTACAATTGTTTTCCCCCCGCTTTAGATAAATAACAGAGAAAAATTGATTTTAGAAACTTACTTGTATACAGTCGATAAATTCAGTAAAAGTCTCTATTGTGAGCTGCTCTGCAGAAAATTATATTCGATGATTGTTCCCATTCGTTCGAATATTTTCGTTAACGATCGAAAAGATTCCTTCCGCGTGATGAACTTTCTGCAGGGTGGAGGGCCTTCTGTAAAACAAATGGACTATACTTGTTTTAAAGATTGAATTGCATAAAAAGAAAGGTTGCATCAATCGTAGATACTAAATTCGAGCACATGTTTTCAAAGAATATATTCCCCACATTGAAGAATATGGATAGAGACAGAAGACAATAGCATGGTTTTTTTCAATGAGGATAAAGTTTTTGGTATATATACTTCAGGACAGGGAGAATTCCTATATTTAATACGTGTTAGGGGAACTATATAGTGAATGAAAAAGTGCACAGGATACATTTTAACTTCTGCGTAATCTTTATTATAGGAACACAAAAACTTAGTCTTATTCATACGTGAATATCAATCGTATTTCATTATAGATACGTAAGATACGTATTGGCCTCGTCATTGATAATATACTAATTCGTCTTCTCGTGTGATGTTCAGGATTTGAAGGATTATATGAGACAAGCTGGCGAAGTGACATACGCAGATGCACACAAACAGCGCAGGAACGAAGGGTAAGTTACATATTTTAAAAAATGTGTTCTACTTCGTAATTACAGCCCTGTTGTAACTTGATACGACGATTTAATGTTGCAGAGTTGTAGAATTTGCCACATACTCTGATTTGAAAAACGCAATCGATAAGTTAGATGACACAGAATTGAACGGACGTAGAATCAGACTCATTGAAGATAAGAGACGTGGGCGTCGCTCAAGATCCTCAAGTTCGAGATCAAGATCACGGTCACGATCTCGATCTCGTCGCCGATCCCGCTCCCGCTCAAGGTATTATCGTCGTTCTCGATCCCGATCAAGGTACTGTCGGGGGGCGGCAATGTCTCCATCATTTTTTACTTTAATACTAACCATATTTGTAGCATACTAGACTATATGTATATATATATAATGGTTCTCGAATTCTCAAATTATTTTACTCTTTAATAGTTTGATCATACGTTAGGTATGTTCTCGGTTCTCGTCGTGCATGATACAATTCATCTAGAATTAGAACAGTTGCAATTGATATGATGACAGTTACTGAAATAATCACGTAAATTTTGAATACTATGTTGTTTTAAACGTCATTGCAATATTTTTATTGTATCAGGAGTCGCCGTAGCTCTCGCAGCCGTAGTCGTCGCAGCAGTCGTTCCAAATCAAGGGCACACACTAAATCAAAATCAAAGTCGAAATCTAAATCTCCAGAACGTAGCCGAACCCGATCTAAATCCAAGTGAGTATCCGATTCTTTTCAGTATTTGTATTATACGTCACTTTCTGTTCTTAAAGCGTTTATTTATTTGCTTTATTTCTTGCGCAATTATCAATAAGTATATGTTACGTAAGTGTGTTTGCGTTTCATATGTACTTCACTTCCATTCTTTGGCATTGTGTTTGGGCTGGTTTTTCCCAAAAACCTCTCACGACTTACTCATGTCTACATAAAATATATATATGTATCAATCCATTTTGAAAGAGAAATAAGTTTTACATTTTTAATCGTACTTTCCTGCATCCTCTCTTCATTTGAACTATAATTTTACAGATCAAGAGACCGCTCAAAGTCGAAATCTAAGTCAAAGTCCAAATCCAGATCTCGTTCTAGGTCCAAGGCTGAGAGGTCAAAGTCCAGGTCGCAGTCCAAATCCAAAGCCAAGTCTCCCTCAAAGTGAGTTCGATTGATATAATTAGCGCAAGAAAAGCAAATGTATAGTCGTTTCTTTAATTCAGCTCTTCTTCCAGAGATAGATCTAGTCGCGAAAGGTCGAGAGGCGACAGATCAAGATCCCGATCGGGCAGCAAACATAGCAAAAGCCATAGCCGTTCTCGATCGCCGATGAATGGTGACAAATCACCAGAAAATAACAAGCAAAAAGCTGATTAAAGGACACGTGAAATAAGAAAGGAAAGGACTTTTTTATCTTGAGAAGAAAAATACTGGAGAAAAGAAGTTTTTTCTTTTTCTTTTTTTGTTTCTTTTTTTTTTCTGTCTACGATTAAATACATTCAAGAAGCCAATTTTTCATGCTTTTGTTTTTAAGAGACATCGAGTTTTTTGTGACATTATTACTACTTGTAATTAACATGTACATCGTTTTAAGGATAAGCGAAATTTCCAAAATCTTGTAAAATGTGAAACAGCGAAACAAAAAAATGTATGTAATTAATGATCGACTTAAGCATTATTAAATAGTTGTACATGGTTTACTTAATCTAACCAATCTGTACATTGGTTGCACGTAATTTTAACTGTACACTTACCATCTTTAAAAAAACACCATTCGCATTTAGAAAAATAAGATGTCTTCGTATGTACCTTCAATGGATTCTACACATTTTTTGATGTATCGCCATATATCAAAGAATTTCCAATAATGGCTTTTTGTATATATTGCTAACTGTCACATTACAAAGACAAGTCAATTGTGATGTGTATTAAATTTAGTGGTAAGAGGTATCTGATTATCAATAAAATTTCACGCCAAACTTATCATGTTATCTTTACTACTTAACTCGATCATCAAAAAATTTTGCATGTTCTATCATTTGTTAAAAAGTTTAATTCTGATATTTACATATTAGAAATATCAATAGCATTGGCGAAGTTTCCATGGTACACTGTAAACATTTCTACAAATCTTACGTCACATGTTCAATATTCTGTCAATCTGTCAATGAAGTCAAATTACTTAACTTTATAAAATACATGACTTCGTTGCCGGTCTGGCAAACGAATTGAAGTTCAATAGTTTATAAATAAGTTAGATTAAAAGTTCGCGTTATCGAATGTCTGAACGCCGGGATTCTACATGTCAAAAGCATGAATTACCAAAATCGTTACAAGGTACAGAGGATGCCGAATTTGTCTGGAGCATGATAATCGATAGATTTCCAAATGCTGCACCGCTTTTATGCGAAATGGAAACTGTTATCGATCGAGCCGAAGATCTTCTTCAGCAATTGCGGACACCTTGTCGTGAAATTGGTAGACCATATAAAAATCTTTTAACCACCAATGAATAAATTTTTTTTTATTCTTTTTTTAAAATTTCCTTTCTATCTTTCTATCTATTTTCTGTTCTGTATCTAAGTGACACGTATACACGTCAAGTATTAATTATTTCCAACATTAAGAGAAATTCTTACATCACAATTCTGTAGAGACGTCCACCTCTTTTTTCACACAAGATTCAGAAGATACAACTGTAATGATTTCAGCCAGAGAATCGTTGATTACTGAAAGTGATGTAAGTAGTCAGAAATCCAATGTTATAGTTGGATTTTTGTAATTAAATATACATGCATCACAGACCGTAGAAGAGAGTGGCACAAACAAGAACGCGGCTGAAATACAAGTTTCTGAAAGCAGTATCGACGAAGAGAATTTAAATGATCAAAGTCAAAATTTGATTATTGGGGAGCAAAACACCGGAAGTCAATCTAGTAATTCACTCATGATGATGAGCTCCTCTTCCATTGCTCAGGAGTTTCCTAATGACAAATCCGCTTCTCTGAATATTACAACAAGTTTGCATAGCTTTGTTTATTGATAAAATTAAATTAACACATACGTCCTTTCAGAAAATTTGATTGATCACCGATTATTTTCGTTTAGATACCAACCAACTGATAAAAGAGGCACATAGTTTAGAAGAGTGGGGTAAAATAGCAGATAGCGCTATGGAAGAAAATTCTGGTACTAATAATTGTTATAAAATTATTATCCTTTTTATATCGCCGAGTTTATTTTTATTCCAGCCGAGGTACAATCTGTTAAAGAGACAATTAATATGTTTGAAAAGCGAGCCAATTTTGAAGGAAACAAAATGGAAAGTCATAATGCAAATAGTAATTTCATTGTATATTTTTCAGCTTGGTTTTAGACAAACAATTCTGTTGTACGTCAGAATTTCAAAGTTTAAACATTTTCCAGAACACGAAGATTCTTGCATTATTCTGCATCGCCAAGAGATGTGTGTAGATGTCGGTGATTCCGTCATGGAGATTAATTCCGATCGAAATGTGAAAGGTGAAAAATTAATCAGTAGGGAAAATGACACGATGAATGTTTCAATTCAAGTAAAAATATAATTATCCTTTTTCATGTACATATGTATCAATTTATCATAGAATTATATACACGGTGAACAATTTAAAATCAATTAAAGGGTAGTGGTGATGAGAGTTCATCGGAAATTAATAATCAACGAACCCCATTAAGCATTCTGGAGACGTATGCGAAACGTTGTAAAATACCAGTCGAATACGAGTATACGAGCGATTGTTCACATCGTCATAAATCGAACATCTATGTAATACGTGGAAATCTCGCTGGATTTGCTGGTAATATCTTGCGCAAATAACTTAACAAATTCAATTCACTCAATACAAGTAAAATTGTGAAGATCCATTTCTCTGTCTTTCATCGCAAACATTATTCTTTTTAAATGCAGCCTGTCATAATGTCTATAAAATATTTTGATAATATATAAAATATAATTTGAAATTCGACAATACAATTAATGTTAAAAAAATACAAAAGATCGACTCGTAAAAATTTTCATTTCGTGTCCATTCAAAGCATTCTATTATCAATTAACAGCAACGTGTAGAGGCTCAACCGAAGAGTCAACCAAAAACGAGTTAGCCGCGAAGATTTTGCAAATGATTGCAAATCAACAAATGAAAGATGAAAAGCTCGCTACACTCGCCGATCTTACGGAGGAAGAGTACGTAACGTAAAAAATCTGATTCTAACAAGTATGAGTATTTCATTTATCGCTTGATTAATAAATGAAATTTCATCTGACAGACTGATAGAAATAATTAGCCTAGGTATGGACGGCCTGAGAGAAACAGCCCAAAGAAAGTTATATCAGCTTTGTCTTGAAAAAGAAGTCCCAGTGCCGAAGTACTCTGTGGAAAAAATAAAAACTTATCAGGGCTTGACTTACGTCGCTACTTGTTCCGCATTAGGCTATATCGCCGAAGGTTTTATTTACAAATTTACAAATTCAACTATTCTCTTCAGCTTATTTTACATTTTTTTTCTGCATCTTATTTATTCTTCTTTTTTTTTGTTTTTTTTTTATAAATAAATACAGGTCGCGGTGTGAGAGAGTGCGTGGCAAAGAAAGCAGCCGCTGACGAGTTGTATCACCAGTATTGTGAAGGTCAGAAGACAGGGTTGAAAGTAAGCTTCCTTACTATTCTCCAGTATCCTAGGAAAAATCTCTTAAAAAAAGAGATCTCCTTTTTTTCTCGGTGTTCGTTCATGGTATCTTAGCAACGATCCAAGGCAGCTTGCCAGTTTTCTTGAAACACCAGTAGTCATACAGCAATTTTGCAATTATTAAAAATATCAGAATTGCTAGAATAATGTTCAGAATATCCAACGGATGAATTACAGAATTTTCATCCGGAGGGACGCAAATTTCAGTGCGTCTCAAATCTCTTACCTTTGAAGAAGAAGAAGAAAAAAAAGAAAAACACTTGAATTATATACGAAATATATAAAACGAAGCATAATAACGCAGTTAAATGACTTACAATTCTATCAGAAATATCATCACCATTTGTAGCCGAGCATCGTACGTCGTTAATATCTTTTATCAGACTCGTATACCTAACAAGCAGTTCCTGCAAATTGAGCTTCAATCGATTTTTAAAATTCTTAAATATTATAATCTACTGTAAATGTAGGTGAATATTTTTACCTGAAATCCTGGTGTAAAGAGACAGTCGCATCTCCATGGATTTTTCCCAAGATATAAACTTACTGCATTTCCATTGTGCTGTAATACATTTTGCAACGCATACGTAGGCAACTGAAACGATGACAGAGAAAAGCTTATTTATTTGTATCGCGTTAAACCAATCGGATCTAATTAGATGCAAATTCTCTGATATTTTTGTTCCAGTAAACACTCAGTTCTCAACCGTATATAGTCAAGAATATAACATACGAACATCTGTTAATTTATTTCCACGAAGACTGAGCAATCGAAAACGATCCATCCAGCTGGATCCCTCCAATTGAACGATCGATTCGATTACATTGTCGTCGAAATACAGGTCTTCTACACTTCTGTACACAGGATTCGTCGTGAGTGGCTTTAAATCCTTTATCTACATAGTAGAATATTCTACTTTCTAGTCATCGACAAGCACTTAATGTTGAAAAAAGTAAGAAAGAAAAAACTGCAAACCTTATTTCCAGTTAAATAGAGAGTGGTAGTGTTCGCGGGTAAGAAACTTGGCATCTCGGTTAATCCGCGATGACTGCAATTCACCGATGCAAATGCCGTCAGTTGCTTCTGAATGTGCTTACCTCCGTTACCAACCACATATACCAATTCACACTCGCAGACAGTCTTTGTACATTCCTCCTTCAACGTCTGAGAATAAATAAATTCCTCGATATCAAAAAGTCTGCACAGATCACTTCCTGCGAACTATGAGCATGCAGTATAAAATCGTATATTACGTTAATTATTTCCACAACTGGAATCAACGCCCGGCCATCGTAAGGTACTGTGCAACGTAAATGCTCTTTGTCGCTAATTTTCTGGCCTAACGAGTCCTTCTCACTGTTCAGAATCCACTTCGTATTTCCCGTGCATTTCAAAGGGTTACCTTCGCGAATGAATTTCTTTTTTTATTTCGCTTAAAAGATTAAATCTAAGTAAGAAGAAACATTGCTGATGTTTTTATATATATATCTCTCTCTCTTTCTTTTTCCTTTACCAGAAAGATAAACGTGACGTAACGAGGGGACGTTGAAAGTTTCGACGTCGATCTCTGCGAAGCTGTTGTTTCGTAAATCCAGCACCTTCAAGTTCGAAAGATCGACGAACACACGTTCTGGAAGCTCCTTCAATTTAGTCCCAGTCACTTCGAATTTCTGAAGGAAAACGCAACGTTTTCTTTATTTTTTTTTTTTTTTTTTTTTTTTTTTTTACAAATGACACGAGGGAAAACATTCGATTGAACGGCAAGAGGATAGCAAACCTCGATCGATCGGGATTCGTTTGAAAATGGCGACGTTAATCTAGCCAAGTTCCCGTTCTTGATTGTTAACTTCGTCAAAGTGGAAAATCCCTGCAGAACGTCCTGGGGATCGAATGTCGTCACGGGCCAATAGCAGATCACCAACGTTCGCACGTTCTCACCTCTAAACAATTATTCTTAAAAAATACTTTCCAGGACGTGTATGCACAGCTATTTAAATAGTCATTAGTAAGTAACGAAGCAATGGTGATAATCACCCGGTCTTCCATTTATCCTCGAGACCGTGAAAACAAACCAAACGGCGATCGTGTTCCTTGAAATTGCATTCAGCGCTCGTGTTTGAATTTCTTCGACGTAAGTCACAATATTCTTCATTCTTATTAGCCAACGAAAATGGCGGATTCATCCAGAAATAGAGCGTTGTCCTATTTCAATCGCGCATCGATAAATTAATTATTCATTTTTTCGTAGAATTTTTTATTAATTCGAGAATTAGCTGTGTTAATTTGTCGTATCCATCGTATTTTGGTCGTGTAAGTTTTGAACATCGTATTGAAGTATAGTGGCAGAATATTATCTAATCTTTTGCGTGTTAATTCGTTTGCAAACACGGAAGCATATACGCGCCATAGTTTTACGAAAGTAAATAACAATAATTTTCTGTCGCTTGTCTAACCGCTATTGTCTTAATTTCTTCTCGATTCGAAAATGTTTTTTTTTTCTGACGATCAAGACGAGCGAGAGTTTTTCTTTTTTTTTAAGCGTAAGTAAAGATCAAGCCGGTGTTTCGGAAGCTTGATCTTCCTCGAGGGCAAACGAGCAAAGGAAAACTGATTTTCATCTTCGTTTGCAGTGATATTTGCATACTTGTTCAACCATCGCTATTAACATTTACTTGGCTTAAAAATTTCGAGTTTTTTCGTGCGAACAGAGAGAGCAGTATTATAAAAAGAAAAAAGTAATTATAATAAAAAGTTATAATCTACAGGCTACTAACAACAATTAAAATTTGACGTGAGAAGAGCCAAGAGTTGCGTAATAATATTACTCGACGGCATTGGAAATAAAACGGCCGTAAAATGGCCATGAAAATAAGAAAAGTTTACTTACAAAGAAACATAACTCAACGTTTTCCACATTTTCAAATCAATCCTGTCGTTGATATCAAATAAAATGGATTCGCCTGGATTCAACGAGAACGAGCTATATTTCGTCAAGAATTTCCCATCGGTTCGTTAATCGTTCGGGTGCACAGGAAATGGAAGAAAGACCATATCCGAATGATGTACAAGTGTCGACTGAGGGCTGGTGATGCTAATGAGGAAATCCAGGCTGATCCTCTTCTGTCGAATGAATAACTAAGATGATACAAGGGTTTAAAAGAGAACATATTCCAAGATCTGAGCGCAGACGCAGACATTCGATTTACATAGTGCGCCAATGCGTGTTACGATAATTAGATGTTTTAGAATGCTGAAACCAACGATCTACAATCGTTCACAGAGGAATATTACGATCATTGACGTATATTCAAAGGAAAATTATTCGTTGGTTTTCACGATACATATTTAATTGAATAAAACGAAGTGCCTGCAAATTTTGCAGTATCCAATTTTAATTACATATATGTCAACGGTATTAGATCTCTGATAATATGATATAAATTTATATTGAGAAAGTGATGTTTCCCTAAAAACAAAAAATTGGTTACATTCTCATTGATGTATAATTTAAATCCCAATGCTTTATTATTGAAACACATTCTATTTGAAATTGATGAGATATTTTCTTCGCCAAATTTCTCTAATATCTAGGATGAAATTCTCTTCTTTTTGTGTGTGTGTGTGTGTGTGTGTGTGATCATGAAAAAAGATATAATGATCCGGTTTTGCTTTTAGATAGTATCTTCAATCAGTACTATTTCAAATCCGAAATCTCTTCTCTACTTATGTTATCCCAATGCAAACAACGAAATTTGATAACCAATTCATCACCGTTGCAAAAGCGCCACCTAGTGTTGGAAGATCCCTGTTCCTGTTATGTTATCCTAATATAAGAAGTAACTTTTGAGGGAAAATTCAGTTTTAACTATAAAGTCGTGTCTTACTTATGAAACCTCTGATAGCAATATACGATGCTAATAGTACAAGTAGGATTTGAATTGAGTTTCGAAATTGTTTGATTTCGAACGAGATGCATAATGGCAAATATATAAAAGCAGGAACAACATCAAACAAACGAGAGATCACGTGAAAACCAGGATCGTAGCACGTTTCAATAATATTATTAATTGATACAAGATATCAGAGTATATTGTATCGAGTACAAGTACAGGATACGCAAGATATACTACATTAATATATGTCAGAGTGATATTTCATTCAAGGAGATTACTTATATTTATCACTCATATTGCTCTACGTATAAAGAAGAGATAACGATAGAATAATCTTCTCTTCTAATATTCAATTCAATCGTGTTAATTCAATTTACACGTGTCTGTGCGTGTAATGCTTTGTGGTTTTTTTTTTCTTTTTTCATTACGACAGATGATACGTAGAGAGCTTAGTGTAAAAATATAGAAGAACATGAAGCAACGGAATTGAAATTATATATTTCAATTACACGTGTACATAAAGTTGAATACTAAAGATAATGACGTGTGTTTCCCTCGAAAGAATATATACATTAATTAATTTACATACATTATCGATGCGATGCAACTAAACATTGATACAATGCAATCACACATTGCTATAATCTGAATAGAGTTTATAACGTTCTATTTTAACGACATCATTCTTTATTTTGCAATCGTCGCTTACGTAAGAAATAATTCAAAAAGAATTATCGTATATAATATTTATGAAGTGGTAAAAAAGAAATTAATGAATATAATAATTAAAATGATTAACATAATAATTAGAAAAACACGTAAATTAAAATTTAAATTAATCGGTCCAACCATCGGGCTGGACAAACGTGCACGTGTATTTTGATTGGTTTAGCTCTGCAGGATTTGTCCAGGGCACGTGATCTCTTTTATCGACTGAGATACCCGTAACAGATGTTGTCTTTGCGAAAAAGAATTGACATTGAGATCCATGCAACACTAAAGACGGTTACAAATCCATAGGTTTTCTGAACACGCACCCCAATAGAATCGCTTTCACCCTTGTGCGGTTAAGTGTTTGATGAAATTTCGGCGCAGAAAGTGCCTAGAATTCAAAGTTGCGGACTGCTGTCGATAAGCGTCGTGGTAACGTTGCAACTCGCATTTCTGTATCACGTCTCGATTATATTTCGCGCCGAAATACGTTACGCTAATATAAGGTAAACTTGTTGCAGATTAATGTCAGGCATCGCGATTGCTAGACTTGCGGAAGAGCGAAAGGCATGGAGGAAAGACCATCCTTTTGTAAGATATCCTTTTTACACGTCGTTTTCTACGACTGCGATTGTTATTGTGTATATTGCTTTCGGACATGGTCTGACACACATTGGATCGTTCATTTCAGCGAAGTCGTTGATAAATAAACGTCGTTTTTTATAGCGTAATTTCAACGTGAAATAGCCGCTTCTTATCGAGATCGAGAATCCTTTTCGCCAAAATAGTTGAACAATTGGAAAATCCTAACCTTTCACGCTGAAATGCGTGCATTATCCTGGAGACATAGACTGCATATACATATATATATATATATATATATGCACTATGAATAAAACGTTAATGTTCTTGCGCATAGCGTCCATTGAGATGTAATTTAAATGCTTTTTTTTTTTTCATAGGGATTTGTAGCACGACCAGTTAAAAATCAAGATGGCACGCTCAACTTGATGAATTGGGAGTGTGCAATACCAGGCAAGAAGTCTGTAAGTAGCGATGCTTAGTGCTGAACTTTACTGTACATTGATTTTCAACAGCAGTATATTCAACAAAATTCAATTTTATTCAATTTTATAGACACCATGGGAAGGCGGATTGTACAAATTGCGTATGATCTTCAAAGATGACTATCCCTCCAGTCCACCAAAATGTAAATTTGAACCTCCTTTGTTTCATCCGAATGTCTATCCTTCGGGAACAGTGTGTTTATCACTGTTGGACGAGGAGAAAGATTGGAGGCCTGCTATTACAATTAAACAGATTCTTCTCGGCATACAAGATTTATTAAATGAACCTAACGTCAAAGATCCAGCTCAGGCAGAAGCGTATACAATATATTGGTAATATATTTGCTTTATATATTGGAACTTGAAGTCGTTACAGCTATTGTAAGGTACACTTTCTCTTTTGTCACAGTCAAAATCGTTTGGAGTATGAAAAACGTGTGAGGGCTCAAGCCAGAGCAATGGCTCCGCAGGAATAAAATACTATAATAGGTCCCATTAAATTTAAATATTCCAACTACATGAAGAGGTTATCATATATCCATAGTATATTCTAATCATCTACATTTCTTATCTTTTTTATAAATAACGTTAGCGTATAATGTAGTTAATTTACAATTATCTGCATTTTTTCTTGTGACAAAATTCCTACACATGTACTCATATATTCTATAAGCTGCACTAATTAAGACATAGGTTTATGATACTGTCCTACACTGAGATCTTGCGTCACTTTAAATTTTTTGTTACCACTTGTTTATAAAATATGAATGGAAGCATTTTTTTTTAGCTAAACAATTTAATTCATAAGACTTAGTGACAATTTTATTAATAAGTCTTAAAAGTGATGCACGAGATGAGCTGTGTAAAAGTATGGAGAAAAGAGCTGTATACGTAAGAAATATCATTCTGCAGGTTATAAACTAATCAGTATCTCTTTGAAAGAAAAAAAAAAAAAAAAAAAAAAATGTATTTAAAAATCTTGTAAGGATTGTACAAATCTTAAGAAATAAAATATTCCAATTAATAATTTGACTTTCCGAGGAATCCAATATAATCGTTCGTTTAAATAAATATGATAAGCGTGATAAGTTTCTGTGATAAATAAACGTGACAAATAAAGATAATCTCGTGGTGAGAGGAAATCATGTTGCATTCAATACTCGAGATACTAAAGCGGGATCAACAACCAATAAATGTCCCATATACTTGTTTCGCTGTCGCTTCGATCGTCGCGTTAGTGTCATTTCCTTGCACGCTGAACGTTAATTTCTACTGTCGTAGGTGCTCAGAAAATTTCCAAGTGTGAATAATTCGATCGATCAATTTTCTCCAAAAATAGTGTGTTTAAATGACGTTGTAAAACTTGACCCTTTATTCGTATAATTGAACCATGACTGCAATTAAAAAGTCTTTACAAAAATTAAACGCTGGAATTATCGCAACGTGTATCGTGGGTTTCGCTGCTTCTTATTACGCGTACTACGTGGAATTAGCGAAAGAAGAGAATGATTTGTACGAGGCAATGTGCGATATTAGCGAGCACGTTAGCTGTACCAAAGCATTTTCCTCCGAGTAAGTAGAAATCCTTTTTTTTTGGTTTCAAAACATACATAACATAATTCTGTGATGCAAAGCTCGTGCAATTTCGTGCACGAAGAATATCTAGAAAACTTACTCCATAGCGTGCGTGTTTCGTGCTCTGATTGATGCAATTGTTTTCCAAGATTACAAGTAAATGGAAAATATTTTATCGAGCACGTGTTACTCAACCTCAAATTTATTGCACTTTAGAAATTATTATGCAACAACTGTTGATACATTATGCGCTTAAAATTGTTTCCCATTTACGATTATCTATGAAACAGTGTTCTACATAGAGATTAGCCTTGATGATCCTTGCGCATGCGTGTATATTGACTTTTGAACTCTCACTGCACGTAATGCATATAATTTTGTCAGATAATTTAGCTCAATTTAAATGAATTAGTTGTCAATTTGATGAATTAATTATCTATTTTTAAACAGCTGTATATATATAGTTTTAGCAAGAAATTAACTTTATTACAGATATGGAAAAGGTTTTGGAATAATTCCAGAAACGTCACTTTTATACGCGCCAAATCCTCTATATGGATTAATATTTTACGTTTTCGTCACAATACTGAGTATGTATTTATTGTATTTATTGTATATCTAAATAAATTTTCCTTTATTGTAGTGAAATTGTTTTGGGTAGTACGAAATGAAATATTGTGTTTTCCTTTTTATCAACATTTTAATAAATTTTTTAGGTATATCAAATAGATGGATGACATCAGCCCTTGTCGTAACATTAGGAATTTGTGCGAACCTTGGCACGATTTACCTGGCATACATTCTGTACAAATTAAGCAATATTTGCGTAGTCTGTGTTAGTCTTTATGTCGTAAATGCTATCCTTTTAATACTCGCTGTTAAAAAGCATCGAAAACTGTGTCGAATGAATGGCACGATTAAAAAGAAAAAATCGAAGTGAACACGAACACTTTCAAAATCTAAAACTACTAAAAAAAAAAAGAAGAAAAAAAAGAATCTTCCAATTTTCGTTGGAGAGTCGCTAAGAGCTAGATTAATCATGATAATATATATAATATGTATAATATTTACTTAACATCTCGATTTATTAAGAATTTTTCACATTATATGTCGAAGAAATCTACGCACACCTTCTGTCGAAATAAATGCTACTAAAATGCAACTAATCCGAATGATTTTGTATCTTGAGAACTGACTACGTGTATATTTGATTCACGTATTTCTATCTCTATCTCGTACGTCTCTACTAATCTGATATGTAATCTTGGATCGTAACTGCGAATATGCGAGCATGGAGAAAAGAATGATTAAAAACAAGTCTCACGTCTGAGTTCTTCTGTAACGAATGCCTGTCTGAAACTATTGATTTATACAAAACAAGCCCACCCTCTCACAGACGGACACGGACAACACAACACTCTGCGCTATACAAAAAAAGAAAAAAAGAAAATCATAAACTACTTATACGTAACAACTAATACCCGCTTAATAATGGATTCCACTTCGATCGATATTCAAAGAAGAAAAAAAAAGAAAAGAAAAAAACATTACAGTTTATACCGCAAAACTATTGAAAAGTGCCTAACGAAAGGGATTAACTACTCGTGTCTGCTATCCTTCGCTAACAGATCCCTGTTGCTGCGATTGATACTGGCCAAAATGCCTGGACTCTTCAACGGGGGTGTTTCGTTCAATCTGTTCAGCTGCAAGTTAGATGTATTATACGGCATCCTGGTGGCAGACGGCCCGTCGATGCCATTTCTCTCGGCTTCGACGTTGAAGCTCTTGCTGCGTGACAACGTGGACTTGTAACATCGTTCCGGCTTGACCGGCGGTTGAACGTTGCTTTGCACCGCCACCTTCGACGACGTGACCGTGTTCTTGATGGAGATATTGATCATACTTCGGTAATGACTCGGCTGGCTCGTCGATAACGTTGGCGACGACGTTCCCAATTTCATCGGGCTAGAAAGAATTGCCGGTTGCTGGCTGCGTCTCGGCAACATCGTCTGCGATCGTGCGTATTGTCCGCCGGCGTGCAGGCTCCTCGGCAGTGTTTGCGTGCTCCTGTAATGTTCCTCTCGCTCGTGGTCGTTGGTTAGCCGACTGGTTGACTTGCTAAACCTGCCGAGTGAACTGGACGAGACGCTGAAACGTCGCGTCGGTTCGACAATTGACTGCGGAGGAATCGGTATTCTGGCTTCGTGATGGCTTAAGGAGCCCGTCAATAACGAAACTACGTAATATATAGCGGCATAACTGACATGCTGAGAAACTCCCTTTCATGCAGCCTTCACCCACCATCCGAAGCGAGCAACATTTCGTCGTGAAATGTGCACTTATATATATATATAATCTATATACACACACAGATACACACATGTGTAACTTAACAAGCAACGAAGCACACCGTTTTGCAGACTCGATTACGTAAATCTGTATATCAGCTTACTGGAACTGTCTTTCGACTCTTACATACGATTATATACTTTGCCTTTTTTCTTGCCTGCGGCCAGGCAATACGACACCGGCTGCTCTTACCTTTTTTCAACGATTAACAACGCACGTACGCATCAATTAGCATATATTTAATACGTTTCTTTTTTTTTTTTTTTTTTTTTATTATTGCTTAGTCTTAGTTACCTGTATTCAGTTTCAGCGACGGTTCTGCCGCGCGGTTTCCCAGATCTTCTCACGTCCCGGTATCCTTTCTCGCGGCCGTAAATGCTTCCACCGAAGGGGTCCTCGCCGAGGTAATACCTGTGCAACGGTGGCGTCGATTGCCATTGCTCTTGTGCCATCGCGTTGGAACTTGCTTTAACCATCATCTTGGCGGGCTTGTTCGTGTTATTGTTATTTGTGGCAGCGTGGCTCCTCGGCGGCCTTTCAGGAGGCTTCTCCTCGACGTCCCTCTCGTTCACCAGAGGTATGTTCTTGTCGATCACGTTGTACTGCATGTACGTTGGCCCACTGTCGTCCGTCTGGGTCAGTTGAGAGATAGAGCTGCTGTTGGATCGTTTGTTCTTCCTCTCACTGCTCGCGGAACGCAGTTTCCCTACTAGTTTCCTGAACGATTCGCCGATCTTGTATTTCGAGTGCCCCGAACCTTCAACATTTATAATACACGCACATATATATACACACACCTGTCTAAAGTATTATCTTCTTTTGAAAAAAATATCATTCCTTGAAAAGTTATATTTTTAACATTTACCTTTCTCCGTGCGGGCAGGAGTCGACGTGGCAAACTCGATCGACTTCTTACCGCTGCGGAAATTCGACTCTGGCAACGGCGACGTCGACCGCGACCTCGACGTTGATTTCTTTCGATTCTCTTGCTTCGCGGCTGTTTCCTGTTGTACGTTTCGACTGCGACTTTCCCAGGTTCTTTGCACCACGTGAACCGGGCTGGCAGCCCGACCCGGAATCGAATCGTTCGTATTGGCCTTCTCTTCGGATCTCGTTGCCCACTAAAATCAAAATCAGTACCATCTTATACCAGTACCACTGCGCGAGTATAGCTGGTACACAGACGAAAAATCGCAAGAATGACGAATATATACTTGTTCTTTCGATCTTCGTCGAACAGGCGGCGACGGTGTGCACGTCCGATCGAACGACTCCTGGTGTTCACGACGGTGGACGGTTTCGTATGTTTTCGAGTACGTCGAGTCCACTTGATTTCTCGAGTGATCGTGAGCGTGTCCGTTTGCTTGAACTGTCTCGACGTATTGCGGTGAATTTGTTCTCACTTGATTTTGTCTATCTGGATAATATATATATATTATTAATATATTAATATATTATTAAACACCTATATATATATACGTCTATTATATATATAATATATATATATATATCTACTTCTATTATATATATATAAAATATATTAATATATTATTAAACACTTCTATATATATATAGTGTTTATATATATATATATATATATATATATATAGGTGTTTAATAATATATTAATATATTAATAATATATATACTATATATATTCTATATATATTATAATAATATAATATAATAATACAATAATATATTAATAATATATATTATATATATATAGAGAAGTGTTTAATATATTATTAACTAAATGTTACAAATAGCGTAGAATGTTTCAAATTAAAGTATCTATCGAAAAAATTGAAATGTAGTTTGATCGTGTAATACCTCTCCCTTGGTATCTCTCAGACCACTCGCTTATCCCGTGGAAATATCCCGAGGGTGACGTTGAATCACGGCCGGTGCTGCGCCGTTGGTGTCGATTTGAGCTCACGTTCTGATAATCCCGTTCTTTGGGACTTTGGCAAGATTTCATGGTGATATTAATATAGCTTGTGTTCGCGCTAGTCGGAAGAGGGGAGTCATCAGCATCGATGGATCCATGAGAAGAACGCGACTCGCTGCCGAAATGGCTCTCCAACCACTTTGACGTTTCAAACTTTCTCGCTTCATCTTCCTCCTCGAAGTCTAGCGGCTTTTTTGTTAGAACATCCTTCCGAGCTGGGAAGCTCTCTGCAGGAAAACCTGTAATGATTGTTCTTAATTAGTGTTACAACAGATTCTAACTTTTTAAAGAGTACCTTCTTTAAAGAGCAGCTTTTTTAAAGAGTATCATTAAAGGGGTACTTAAAGAGCAGCTTTTTTAAAGAGTATCATTAAAGGGGTACTTAAAGGGGTCTTTAAAGAAAGAATATCTTCTTCAAAGAAGAAGTACCTTTCTCAAAGAAAAAATACTTTCTTTAAGGAGTACCTTCTTTAAAGTGTACTTTCTTTAAAGAGTACCTTCTTTAAAAAATACCTTCTTTAAAGAAAGAGTACCTTCTTTAAAGAAAGAGTACCTTTTTATCTTTAAAGAGTACCTTCTTTCAAGAAAGAATATCTTCTTCAAAGAAGAAATACCTTTTTTAAAGAAAAAGTACCTTCTTTACAAAGTACCTTCTTTAAGGAGTACCTTCTTTAAAGAAAAAGTACCTTTTTTAAGGAGTACCTTCTTTAAAGAAAGAACACCTCTTTTAAGGAGTACCTTCTTTAAATAGTACCTTTTTAAAAGAGTATCTTCTTCAAAGAGTACAGTTTTTTTCTAAAATAAAGGGAAAGGGGTACCAGAGTGTTTATGGAAACGAGTAGTTCGCATGGCTGTAGGTGACGGTGTCCAATCCCCGATTCGTTCTCCCTCGGTGGTCTCTGCGACGTAGCGCATTTCACGGGCGATCCTCTCGCCACCAGAGATATAATCCACCACGTCCTCGTCCCTCTTTTTAACGAATCTATGCGAGCTTTCCTTCTTCTTTTCCGACGCGTCGTCACCATTTATATCAACTCCGTCATCGGGAACCTCGTCGTCCTTAATCTGGTATTAAAGTCAACGTACAACGTATATATATATATATATATTAAAACAATCGACGTTACTTGTGAATCGAACGTTGATTGCAAAATTTCTCGAAAAAAAAAACCGACGAATGAAAAAAAGTGACGATCAACTGTCCAAGAGTTGGCAAGCATGGAAAATAAAATGAAAGAAATACGTAATTTCTGGCTAGCGTACGAAATTAAACGAATACGTGATACCAGCGATGTGTCGATGAAACAAACCTCCTCGTGCTCGACTGTTCGTTTCCTCTCGGTAACGATCAATCCATCGGGTTTAAGCTCCTTTTTCTCCAAGGTTCTCTCCGTGTCGATCACCTTGTTCGACTTGGTCGTGTGCTGGACGACCCTGGGGCCCGTTTGTGACGCCAACTGCTTGGAAGATTCGGCGAGGGCCGCTCTCAGATCGCCCCGGTTATTTCTTACAGCGTTCTGGTATGCCTGGAAACCAGACGAGTCCACCGTTTAGGCCAGTTAGGACCCGGCCCGGCCGCAATTATTATTCTCGGCTCGGGGATCACCTAGCGTTCCGAAATCTCGAGAACCGGCGATAAACCGGATCGTCCGGCTCTCGCCGTGCGAACAAGTGGAAAGAAAGGTGTTCCTTTCCAGCCGAAGGTCACTCGACAATCCGTGACAGCAAAATGTCAAACAACGTCGTGAATCGAGTAAAAGAATTTTATCCTTATTGGGTATTCGTAATACGACCACAACGTATTAGTATTACATCTACATTTACTGGAGGAATTTACTCGAGAAATCTTGATGATATTCGTGATAAAATGATCGGAGAGTAAAAGCAACGAATAACAATTTTGGATACGGCTCTGAATGACTGAAAGGACACGCAGAGAATTGGCAATTGCTATCAAGAACGAGAAATAAAACGTTTTGAACATAGATGTGGAAAGATATTCTTCAGACATTTGAAGAATCGTCGCCGAGATGAAGAAAGGTGGCAATTAGTCAAGGTCGTTGAAGGTCATTCAAGCAATTGGATAACGTTAACACCTTAAATGTACAACCTTCAAGATTAGATATAGATCGTCGAGTTCGGAAAGATGAACACGGGGGTTCATTTTACACGTGTAGTCTCGTCATTGTGGGTGACTCCCAAGGACATTCTTTATCATTCTTTGATACGTAAATTAAAAAAAAAAAAGAGAGAGAGAGAAAAGCGTCGTTACAACAAAGTTCTACAATATATATTTCTGTTGGCACACGTTGAAATTTCATATTGTAAATAATTGAAAAAAAAAAAAACAACTACGACCTGTGGACGTAGCCCATGCTTGGGATATAACGATCCGATTTTTCATAGACACTGATCTATCGTGTTATATCTTTTCATCTTTTCACTGTGAACACCGAGATGCAATACTCGCGCTGTTGAACTGTTTTCATATAAAATGGTCCCCCGGTCGGAAGATCCTCGCACGAGGAATCGTATCAAGAGGTGGCCCCGGCACTCTGTCAACGAATACGGCAAGGATGAACGTTATATCACCATGGTCAGGATCACATAATACCGTGCAAAGAACGGATTAGAAACGAAGAAAGTGGAAACCAGCGGAACGTATGTTGGCCAGATAGAAACATCGAAGATAGTCGAGCGCCGGGACAGCTGCTGCGACTGCGATCGTTGTTGCATCTCAGCCTCTCGTTCGTCGCCATTCGGTGAAGGGAGAGCACAACCCGAGAGATCATCGACTTCCACTTCTCGATGAGTTCTCTCTCTCTCTCTCTCTCTCTCTTGCGTGACCTGTCTTTCCTTTCTCTTGCTCTCTCTCTCTCTCTCTCTCTCTCTCTCTGCTGCTGAGTGTTGTCTCTCCCTACTCTCGCCGTTCTGCGTTTCTCTTTCCTTTCCGTTCGTCATCTTCGTCGCGAACAATTCCTCGTCCTCTCTTCTTCGTTTCTGAATCGTTCATGCGCGAATTATACCTGTTGTGCCTGGCTTTTGCAACGTCCAGAAGCTAGCCCTCCCCATTGGAGGGAATATCCCAGCGAGAGGATATTCCCTCCAATTGTGAGAGTGTAGAGACTAGTAAAGCCTCTATTGCACGCTCGATCGACTCCGTGGAGGATCTTCCACTTTCGTTCCAACTAGATTCCATCTCGTTTTGCTCGTGCAACACTGACGATGATCACGCGAAATGTTACTGTGCCACGAAAGAAGAAGCTTCACCTTCTCGTCTCGCTCTATGAGAGCTTGGCTTTCAATTTTCTTCAGGTGCCATTTTCTTTTTTTCCTTTTTTCGCGAATAGCGCAGAGAACTTTCCGTTCAGTTGTTTTTTTGTTTTTTTTTTTTTTTTTTGTTCAAAATTTTGCGAGAAACGTTCGTCCAATCTGTCCAATCTTTGATTTGTTGCAACAGATGAATTTACGACGAGCAACGTGACAAATATCACCGGGGCACACGATACACCTGTTGCGTACCTCCGCTCCGGTCTCGTTAATCATCATCCGCTGACAAGCGTTCACGGATACACCTTGAAGACGTTTGACAGGCAAGCGGGAAAATTACAAATTTATGGTTTCGGTTCCGAGAAACTCGCTCTTCAGCAAGGAGCGGCACAGTGACGTTCATCGAAGGTACAACAAAGATGTGACGAGATGTAAACGTAAATTAGATTAAACGATCTGATCGATTGCGGATATCGCAAGTGAAACGCATGCGGAGAGAAAAAGGAGCTGTAGACTATGATTTCTACAAATGTTTTGCTCGCAAGTTAGCCTTGTTGTCCTGCGAGAAGCACACACAATTAACACGCATGACTTCTAGTTCGTCGCCGTGTAAATCAATTATGACGTTAAGCAGCATGTCTCTACTCGTCGCCTAGGAGAAAGTTTACACGACACACTTCGAAAGAGGTCGTCATTCGCAAATTTAGTAGAACAAATAACCGTTTAACAGTTTGGCCTTGGCCAAATTAAAAGTCATCGCGCGTGTGTAAGTCAGGTCGATCTGAAGAAACCGGGAAAGCAAGCTGGCCAAATAACGCGAGGACCGTATTTGTGCCTCGCATGCTTTGATTCGAATCATCGTGGTTGACGAGCACGTGGGATGATGAACCTTGGGGCGAGAAGCGAGCTGACCTTTTCCAAGCGAGCAGGAGAAAGAAACCGTGCACACACGCCGACGATCGCGGCACGCGCAGGTGGAATTTAGGTGTGGGTGTGTCGCGTAGATATATATATACCTCGTCCGAGATATCTCCCAGTTGGCGACGATCTTCTGTCTCCAGTCTCTCCTCAATCTCCTCGCGGCTTCTCACTACCGTCTCGTTCAATTCCTTCTGAACTATGCTACCGCCATCGGCGGACCGTCTTCCACCTGTCTTCGGCCATTCAACTTCTTGCGGTTGGTCGCCGGTTGTTCGCCTCTGCGAAGAAAGAAAGAAATCGAAGTAAAAATCGATGCGGCAAAACTCGAAGGTTTTTCTTTTTTTTTTTTTTTTTTCTTTTTCTCTTTTATCACAGATGCGAGCTCGTTCGAAATAATAGTCCTTACTTCTTGCGTGGTGTGTTCCTGTTGCTCGACGTCCTCGGTTGTATTCGTGGTGACCAACGGCCCTGAATCGACCACCACCTCGCCATCCTCGAGTACAACCTGTCGCTTCACTCGCGTCTCGATCTGCCTGGTCGTTGTTATTTCCTTCTTCTTTCGTGTTTCCCATTCCTCTGAAACGCGCAACGCCGAGTATTCTTTCCGCGCCTGTGCCGCCAAGCTAGAAACTCTTTCTAACTCTAAGGGAAGCGAATAGACTAGGCTAGAAGACGGAGAAGAGAGGTAAAAAAAGAGAGAAGAGAAGACAAAGAGGAGACGAATGACGCCGAACGAAGAGTAAGAGGAACCTCTCCAGGTTCTGACGTTAATACGCTGGGATCGGGCAAATGTTTGCCCAGAGACCTCGGTTCTTATCTCGCGTATCTAGTTATTTGAATCACGACTCGAACGTCATCCGCGTCACGGACAAAAACAGCGTGCATGACAATCACGTTCGAGGAATTACCTTCTTTGACCAAAGCTACAGAATTCTCAGGGTCGATCTGCGAAATAAGAAAAAGAAAAGAAATGGAAGTCGTCGTGGTTTATATAAGCGCAAAGACGAAGGATCTACTCACGAGGATCGGTGGATGGCTCGCTGGCGGTGGACGAGCCTCGTATCGGCGTGTTGAAATCACCTCCATCATTCGATCATACCTGCTTGCGAATCCTGCCTGTGAATGCTTCTTGCAGGCAGTCGTCGACAGCAAGTGAAGTTATTCGCTCTTCCTTCTAATCCGACGGTCCATTATCTGAAATACACACACGTATGTACTTCTTCCAGAAATTTTGCGCAACACAAGTTATACTTATACGTGAAGATTCAAAGAGGACTTTATCTTCGAATTTTATGAATAAATTAACGTCTAATAGCATTCGATAGAATCTAACAGTCCTCCTTTCAATTCCTCCTCGCGCGTGAAAAGCGCAGTTTATCCACTCAGAGAGAGAGAGAGAGAGAGAGAGAGAAAAGAAAAAAAGAAAGTAATACAGATTTTGGAGTTCGGCGAGTTCAGGGAATCATCATCAGGGACAATCAGGGTAGCAAGAAGCAACAGATCGACGTCATCATCGAAGATGAAGCCTATTTAACGCTTGCAAGCGTAATCGTGACCGCGTATGGTCCCAGCGAGCGTGTACGCGTGTACATATAAGCAGGGCATAATAATTCACCGGGACGCTGTTTTCTGCATGGAAGTCGAAGGCCGCGGTGGCACGCGGGTCTGTGGTCACGACCACCTCGATATGGGCTGCGATACGATATCGAGATGGTTAAAGACACGCGTGCGCCACGTACGACCAGTTTCCGACGACAGTGGCGTATATTAACCCTTTGGTTCCAACAACGAATTGGCCGAAGACGCGAGTAACGAACCCTCGATTAAAAAATAATAAAAATTATTAGAGACACACACACACACACACACACACACGTGTAAAGGAAAAAGAAAAGATCGATTCGTTGAGTTTGCGGACGATTTAAAAAAAATAGAAGATCACGACGTTAGAAAGGCATTATAGCGCTCGTGTAATCCCTCTGTCGAGGATTATCAATCAAACGTTAACAATGGAAGCGAACCGTTCGTTCCGACAATAGGATTATAATTAACGAAGAGTGATTGAAGGAAAGTGTTAGGTCCTACGCCATTGAACACTTGCGTCCTTGCGGTTGGAATTACGCACGAGCTCTCCCTGTCCTGGCTGGAAACAGGTACGTAAGTATCCCGGATTTTTCCTCCCCCTAGAATCTAGGGCTTATAACGTGCCGTCTTAGAGCAAATGACGGCTACCAGAGAAAATAATCGGCTACTTGGAAACCGGCTACGCGCACCGATCTGCCGATTACCACCGAGCCATTAACTTATCCCTTTACAAAGGAAGAAATAGAGGGAGAGAGAGAGAGCCTGTTGCAAACGAGAAATCTTGCAAATGAAGAGACGAACGTCAATCGAAGAGACGAAACTGAAGAGAAAGAACAAAGTGCATTTCGCATTGACATCACGCGCCAACGACGATTCTATATACGACCGTGTCGGTCTCTTCTCATTGGATATGCGTGTGACGTCAGGTATGTGTCACACCTGAGCCGTGCGGCTGAAAACAGGTGAAAACTGTCCATCGCGGAGGACATCGTTTTTCTGCTCCTCATTGTCTGCTGACAAACGAGATGAAGTTTCACCAGCTTCGATAAGCAGCGCCCTACAAAAACGAGAGAAGCGAATTTAAGAGATTTGCAGTCGACGATTACAAGACACACGTCACGAATTATAAATGTTTACAACGTTTACTAAATTTCTAAATTTCTGGATTGAAAGATTTAAGAGATTCGCAATCGACGATTACGAGACACACGTTTTGGAATAATGTTTGCTAAATTTCTAAATTGAAAACTTCAGAGACTTGCAATCGATGATTACAAGATACACGTTCTTTTGGAATGATGTTCGCTGAATTTTAAAATTTAAGAGACTTGCAATCGACGATTACAAGATACACGTCACGAATTACAAACGTTTTGGGATAACGTTTACTAGATTTCTAAAACGGGGAAACCGACCGATTGTCGCGATGAAAAAAAAAAAGTCAAAAGTGATTATTACGGGTGAGTGTGAAATCGCACGATTCGCGAAATCGTGCAACGAACGCGATTGTTCGGCGATGGCGTTTAAATCACCGCTGCGTCACGCTCGTCGCACGGTGATTTAAATGCGCGGCCGAAGAACGAAAAGTGACAGATAAATAGAGCGAATTGGAGAACAGGTGGACAGACTCCGTGGTAGAGCGGTATGCCTGTAATGCGATGAACACGTGACCTCGGCAAGGACGTCGCCATTTTCAGGCGAAATAATAAGCGCGGCAACTTTATACGTGGCAATTCGTGTCAATTTTCCCTCTAAAAAAAAAAAAAAGAAAAAAAAGACAAGAATCACTTTTACAACAGGAAAAGTTGTGAAAAAGGTTGACAGAACAAGAGACAAAACAAAGGTGTTTAAATTGAAATTCCTAACTCTAAAACGAAGAATCGCCGAGAGAGAATCGAGCGATTCAGGACGTTTAAAATGTTCCGCGAAAAATGATGAGAAATTCAAATTGCATTTCTGCTTTCACGGCTTACTTGTAAATCATTGTAATTAACTACTGACGCGAAGCTTCGCCGTGAGATTAATTGAATCTGTTGATCGTCCATTGATATATATATAAAATCGAGAACGTACAATCAAACGGGCAGGAAGAAGAAAAAAAAGAGAAGAAAAAAGAGAAGCGTGGACTAGAAACGTGTCTTTACATCCGATGCACTGGGAAGATTCCCATCGGTACTCGGTGCACGGCAAATTACGTAAGAAGCTGACAATGCTAGTCTCGTAACATCCTCGAGGGGGAAAAAGCGATTGGACGGTGCGGCCAGCCTTCTCGACGAAAGTACGCACGTTTTCAAATCGCTGCAATGCAATGAAAGAGAATAATGAGAGTGTGTAAAGTGAGATCTGGTCTTGAGTTAGCAGAGAGAGAGAGAGAGAGAGAGAGTCGCCAGGTGAGAAAAGAAAGAAGCAGCCGTGTTGTTTACATTCACCTGATTCCGATGACCGCTGATCTTATAATCCGTGGATAGATCGAGACTGCAACGATCCTTCGTCGATATCTTCGCTCGTTTCGATCGACAAAAATATACGAACATGCACACGTGACGACGAGAAAGAGGTAACAGGAAGCGTTCGATCGTCGTTCAACGGATTGTCAAGTGACAAGCGAATTGTCACTGCGTGGAGAATCAAGGAACAAGCGGCAAACCGAATTCCCGCGCATGCTGCCGTGGCCAGCGCTCACGATAATACTGTCCGTCCGTCGAGCACTTTCTGACGTATCTGCCAACCGCTGCGGTGCTCCCAGATGCGAGACGAAGATCACCGGAGCGGCACGAAGCGCACCCGAACTATCGGCAGTGATGAGATCAAGCTGGATCCAATCCGGCTGGTGATCAGTAATCTCTTCTCAGTAGACAGTCGATTTGATTGTCTAAATTGATACGTTATTACAGCTCTTACCTGAGAAAAAAAGAAGAAAGAAAAACAAAATTGGAGAAGATAGTAAGCAGATGAAGAGAGAAGTTGAAATACATGACTTGATATATTATCTATTATTATTCTATTAATGTTCAATAAATATTCTATTAATATATTCTTAGTATATTCTATTAATATTAATATATTATCTATCAATGTATTCCAACGAAACTAAAAATTGTACATAGGTATTTAAGTAAAAGTAATTGAACTGGTGTGAAGCTAAATGATTCCCTTGTCAGGCGAAAGGACAGTGCTCAGAATCAGGGACAATACTTTTAAGGGATATTGTGGCAAGAGACGAGGGCATCCATGTTTTAACAAAATCGGTCAGCAGGTCCCAAGTAGGATTTACGAAACTAAAAAGAAATCTATCGTGACGTTATTTTAATTAATTAATCGTTATCAAACTAGATAAGAATATCGTGTAACGAAGCAACATGTATTTAATCCTATCTGTTTGAGATTTGATTAAAGATCAGCTTCTGCAATCTTTGACTCGTAAGTATAAATATTAATGGAATAATTACCATGTACGACATTCATATACGAGTCTAGCTTCCAGCACTGAATAGCGTATTTTCAATTCAAATACAACGTCGACGATTTAAAACGTGAAACTCTTTGCTGAGCAAATTTCTGTTCGGTCACGTTTAAGATCTGACTGATTGATTAAGCTTCAATAAATTGGAAGTCAAAATTTAACATTCCTACACGGATCTATCGGAAGACAGAAGCATCGAAGAATATATATTTTTAGAACTCTATTCTTAGCACTTGGGGGTTATAATATGCAAATCCAACGTTCCAAGGGAATACTTATATTCCCGCGTGCATGTGAATTCGTGATTCATCCTGTGAAACATAATCAAAGTATCGTATCATAATGTCTGTGGTCGCGTCTCCGGTACCAAAAATGGTTGCTCAAACGAAATAACAGAGAAGGAAGAGCAGTACTATCGCATAATCTAGAAATATTAATCGGCTGTCATTCGAAGAATCAAGCGACACTTTCATCGTCGCAGAGCAATTGCAATGTCTACTATTATGATTATCGTTCGAACGTTGCTGTCGATCATTATTCCGTGACTCAATGTTGCATCGATGCGCTCTGTTTGCACTAAACAGTGAAACCGTAACAGGTATACTATTGGCACTAGACTGCATAGCTGCAAAAGTCGTGCACGAAGAACTTTTGCGCTCGGCTTTACGTAAGATGCAACAAACTGAAATGAAAGAAAGACGCTTGAGACACCGTTTTATAAATGTTCAATTTCATTACAAAAGCCAGTTTAACGCAATGAAAAATAATCACAGTTCCCATTACCATTGGAACGAGTGAAAAGTTAATCGATAAATAGCCTCATTCATTCACCGATTTATACCAAGGGACAATGGCCAATTAAAATTCCGCCGTCGAGCCGTTTCAGACGATCGTTATTATCCGAAAAGCAGAACTTTAGAACGAACGAACGATCTCGCGTTAAAAGCGCTTCTCTCTTCACGCGTAATTTCATTATCCTGGTTTTCCTTGGTGCTAATCTCGTTCTCTATATATACAGCTCGCGATTGTGCTTATCCTTGGAGTGAAGTACGCAGTCACCGGTTGGTTCCACGGTGTATTACAACCGCATCGGGTCAATCATGCCAATGTCAATAGCAGAAATTGCGGGCACGACAGCAACGTGCAACAGTATTGTAGCATAACCAATTAATCAGACGTCCGCCATATAAATATAATAATGCTTCGTTGACCTTGCGCGACACCTTGCGTACATATACCATCGTACATACGGCTTGTATATCTGAAACGGAAACCATGATAACGTGAAAATCCACCTGATCGGCCTCGAGTTTATTCTTCCGGCAGCGTGTTTCACACGCACGGAATGTTTCGCGTGTGTAAGGCAAGCAAGAAAAGCGGCCCACGTCAGCTGTGTGCCTGGGCAAGCTTACCTATATGGATTTGGAAACGTGGCCATCGCCAAAACCGGCCGAACGAAATCGGCAACGCTACCGGATACGACCGGGCAAGTAGCAGCTGCTCGGCGGGCGTAATTGGTCCCGCGAAGCTGGTTCAAAAGAGGCGCGCCTTTACAGGCGCGGCTCGACACTGTTGATCCAACAGTGAGTTTTCCCTACGTGCGACAGTTTTCCGCCGTTTCTCTCGTTAGAAGGGAATTACGCCACCAGCGGGGAATGAAAAATCTTCATAGAACAGAGAATGGTAGAAATTGTGTAATCGACTTCGATCGGCTTGTTGTGATTATTGAACTGATATTCGAATACAATGTTTTGACGTACTGAGGCTACCTGTCTTTGGCATATTATTGACGATTGTCCATGTATAGAAGTCATCAGGCGGAAGCAAGTGCAACGAATATTCGAAGATCGACAATAGCTACCTGAATATATATATATTCAGGTAGCTATTGTCGATATTCGAATACAATGTTTTGACGTACTGAGGCTACCTGTCTTTGGCATATTATTGACGATTGTCCATGTATAGAA